>BMAO01019640.1:0-24507 GCA_019973975.1 Trichonephila clavata | reverse complement strand
AGATAGTAAAATAGAATATATATATATATTTGTCCTATTAAATTGATTTAAAGAGTATTTATCAACATCAAAAAAAGAACAGCAAAATATTATACCTCCTGTTGTCATTTATGGAAAAAAGATGGGAAATCGAAAAGGACATTTTTTGTGGTCCAGATTCTTAATTTTCTATAGATGGGACATTTTTATGGCTTATTTTCTTGGCTGTCAACGTGTTCTTCTCTCAATCTTTCTACGATCAAATCAATCTTTACTTTTCAAACTCGCAAACGATCTTGAAGGCTCAACCAAACATACGATGATCCTTTCAACATCAGAAAGGTACATAAAAACAGCAGAACTGAAGCGAGTATAGGTTTAAGTGCCGTTAACGATTAATCATCTCGCATGTCATCTCACTGTCATCCAATTTTAGAACTAGAAAAACACAATTTATCTTCTTGTTCATACAGAACCTAGTTTTGGAAAAAAGAAGAAAAAAATTGCACAAAAGAAGGAGCCTAAAAAAATTCGAAATAAGTAAAATAATTATTAGGGGAAAAATTAAACAAAATTCACTATTAATGAGAAAATATCCCAATTAATAACAGAAGCAAAGAGGGAATATATATATGTAGGGAAATCTAAAGGCACGGGCCAAATGGGCCAGGGCCCAGGGCCTCAGCCACTATAAAGGCCTAATTTCGTTATCGACTCAACCTTAATAAGAAAATAATTCGAATAATTTCAGCAGTCAAATGTTATTTCCGGTTGTAATCTCTAAATAACTGGCAATTTCAGACGATATGTCAACTGGCTACTTGGGATGACCGTCGTCCACGTGCAGGCCAAGGCCTACCACCATGCACCATAATAACTCCTCCAGTCAAAAGGCGGCAGTCGGTTGAGTAATGAACCTTTATTTGCTATGGGTTATATGTTTGTAAGAGTATCTGGCAACGTATGCTATATACTGTCTACTTTAAAGGGTGATAGTTGGGGCCTACATTTGTTTAGGGATCCAGGCCCTCAAGAAGTCTTAAGATGTCCCCGTGTGTATGCATGTTTGAGAGAAGATCAAGAATCATATTCCAATAAAAATTAATACAAATTGTTAATCTAAGCATCGATAGTTTGATTAAGGACAATTGTCTCAATACAACTAAAGTACCGTCAGCAAAACAAAATAATATATCATTGATAATTTTTTTCTTCAAAAATACTGGAAATAATACTATCCAAAGAAAAATCAATAATTTGGATTTTTCTTTCGTCTAACTATTTTGTTCACGTCAACATACCCCGAATTGGAAAGGTGAGTGATTTAATATTTTTACATAGTTTAGTTCTACTATACTACTTCATGGAAATTAGGCTTCAGATACAATGCAAGTAAATTTAAACTTCAATTAAAGTTCTTATCAACTAAATCAGCAGTTCTTGAACTGTGGTCCACGGATTTTTTCATGTAAGTTACGATTTCTCTCTTTTACAAACTTTGAAAGGCCTAGTGGAAAAATCGAAAGATATGCCATCCTAGAGTAGATCACTAAATTACCCTTAATGAAAAAAACTCTACTTAGAATATGCATTTCGATCAAGATTATTAAGACAGGGAGGGGTGTGCAAAATCTTGGGGTCCGCGTTGTCTTTCTTACACTTAAAAGATATCTGCGATGATCGAAAGTTTGGTGAACTAAATAGTTGTGTGAATATATGTAAGCAGCGCTTAACCCTCCGTTGGACGCGCGATCTCTGAGATGCATAGTGAAAATACACTGCTGGCCACCGTAAATGCAACACCAAGAAAGACAAGAGATAGTACAACAAATTTTGTTTTTTGTAGATAACATGTTGACTAAGTATCAAATGATTACATTTATAGACTTCTGTGAAGTGTTTTCCTGCCAGAATCAGTAGCCTGAGTAGCCACCATTGTTGGAGATCACCGCTGCCACACGCCTCGGCATTGATTCAAAGAAACTTTGGATGTGTTCTTGGGGTACAGCAAACCAAGCAGCTTCCACACATTGCCAAAGTTGATCTGGTGTGGCAGCTGGGAGTGTAATCTGGGTCAATCATTGAGCAACCATGGACCACATGTTTTCTATCGGTGAAAGATCCGGAGAGCAAGCCATCCAGGGAAGCGATTCAATCTAGTGATTGATGAAGAACCTTTAGACAATGCGTGCCACGTGTGGTCGCGCATCATCCTGTTGAAATATGGTTGTGGCCTAGCCCTGAAGGTAAGGAAGGACAACTGGCTCCAACACTTCGGAGATGTAGCGCTGGCTGTTAAAAGTACCGGCAATGCGTACTAGAGGAGTGCGAGAGTGATATCTAATGCCACCCCATACCATAACACCCGGTGCAGGACCAGTGTGGCGGTGCATAACACAGCTGTTCAGCATCCTCTCTCCACGGTGTCTCCAGACTCGAATCCGACCATCGTGGTGTTGCAGACAGATGCGTGACTCGTCAGTAAAGACAACTTCATTCCATTCTGCCGCCCACATCCTTCTTTCATCGCACCATTGGCGGTGGAGACGTCTGTGGTTCTGCGTCAAGGGTAGACCAAGAAATGGACGTCTTGCGGACAGACCACTCTGCTGTAAACGGCGTCGAATGGTACGCGCAGACACTGAATGATGCGTTACAGACTCAATGTGCTGTGCTATGGTTCGTGATGTGACTGAGCGATCCGTCACTGCCATGCGCACAATTTGCCTGTCCTCACGTGAAGTGGTGCACTGAGGTGGATGCGATCGACCACGTCGGTCCGTCGTACCCTCCTGCATCCAACGGTCACATATCCGCATTACAGTTGTTTGGTTTCGTCCAACACACAACTACCGATTTCCCTGAAAGATAATCCACAATCTCGGTAGGCCACTATCCTTCTTCTGTCGAACTCGGATACTTGATCAAAAGCTGATCGCTGTTTTCTACGAGACATAACTGATCGTTTTTTGAAAAAACCACAAGAAAAACACAATTGCCGAACTTGAAATCGTCGAAATCTCCAAGCCTTAAATAGCGCTTTGAGGTGGCGCCACAGGCGTGCGTGATGTGTGTCTGCGCTGAAATTTTAATCATTTCCATATCTCACCTCCGCTAATGCATGCTGTTAATTTCATGTTATTTGCGTGCTTCCTTCAGGGTGTTGCATTTATGGTGGCCAGCAGTGTAGTTTTGCTGTCGTATCCACGCACACTCACAGTGAGCGGGAACACGCCCCCTCCTTTCTGCTTTTTCTTACTCGCACTAGGGTTCAGTGTTAAGGACGCGATCGACCGCTTTACTTTTCGGGCAGCAGGGGCCCTTGAGTTTGGAAGATACTACGAGTCCAACTACGTAATTTTTAATGTCTTTCCAATTTTTCGTCAATTTTCATGTGCTTCTAAAACGTAGTGAGTAGTTCTCAGTTTCCCGCTAAGATAACTTGGAACAAATAATTTGCAACTTTTTAATATAGTTTTTCAGTTGGGAATTCAGATATATCTGAGAGATGCTGCACGAAGTCGGCCTGAGAGTAACATTCATATGCCACGTTTATTGCGACTCAGGATTGAAGAGATATCTGAGGTACAACTTCCTTTTAAAGACGAAGAATTAAGAGAAAAAATACCAAGAACTTTGAAGAGTTAATACTGTTCTCCGTTTTTCGGAGATCAAGAAAAGAAGACTATCAAAATTTTGTTGTGTAAAATGCGAAAAATTTATGCATCTTGAACAACGTAAGATGATTTGTGAAGACTGCAACAAAGGATTTAAAAATTTAAATAGGTAGTGGTGACAATGATAACTAACTACTACCTTTGTGGAACGTTTTGTTTAAATTGAAATTTCTGATTATATCTTAAATATTATAGTACAACTTGTGTAACATACTTATGCTCCTTATGGAGTTAAGTGCTGGAGTCAATTCCTACTGGGACAAAATAATTTATTTAAAAAGGCTTTCATCTCTAAGTATATTTCTTGCTATATTTTTTATATACGTACTTAGTTTTGTTCATTCAAATGATTACCAAAAAAGTTTCAACTTTCCTATGTTTTTAAAACTTTTCTATATACGAATTCATACGTGAACCTACTATTTTTAAACTTGTTTGGGCTATTTCTGTTTCTTCCTCCCTTCCTTTTAATATGTAATAGCTCCTTAGCTTTATATCATTTAGTTCCTAATGAATATTGAGAATGCCTGGGTGCTCAGTTATTTTGATAGGTTGGTAATATTATTGATAAAACAAAATCTATAAGATGTTCAGAAACAAACATAGTTCCTATTGTCAACATTTTAGATGTAACCTTACGCTTTAATGTCAAATCTCACCAATAAAATGATTAAATCATTTTCAAACTTAAGTATGAGATGATGCAACACAGAGATGCTGTGGGTCTATGGAAGAAACTTCCTGAAGCACGCCAAGCTGAGGGCTAAATTGATTCACAAGCTGAAGACTAGTCGCCAAACTTGTACCGATTAGTTACAAAGGATCTCGGGAGGTCTTGTTTACCCGAAATCTCGATATAGACTTTAAATGTTTTACACTTACAAACTTCTAAAGTATTTTTAAAGACCATTTCTCGTGGTTTGTTCTCAATCCACAGAAAGTCCTCCATTCTCCCCGTATTAACTAACTTTCTCGTTTTTCCAAACAGTTTTCCATACTGTATGATGATTGGACAAGCGGAACTCTACCCATTCAAATAATCTGCTCCCACTCTAATTTTTTTTCTGACGAATTTAAAAGAATTTCTTCTTCAATTTTTTATAAATCAATTCTCCCTTATTTTTATGAATAAACATTGATTTTCATTACGGCTTAATTTTTTCTTAACTTTCATTGAATCCAGGGAAATAGGTAGAAATGACGTCACACGTTAACAGCTTCTGTGGAGTTATAAGCCCGTAAAGGTTACAAGCTCCAATAACTTTCCTTCATGTAATACTGCGTTTCTTCTTTCTAATGTTTCTGAGAAAAGCATTATCTGTGAGTAGAATATTACTTTTGTTCTTATAATATTTGCATAAACCAACTGTGGGAAGCAAACATGAGACGGCAAGAGGTAGAATCGAATAGCAGAAGAAAACCGTAAGAGTGACGGAATAAATATTACAGAAAACTTCAAAATATCACTACAAAGTAACAAAGGACATCATTGACTTGAACACTGTCCAATTAACGAAGGCACCACATGAGTTGCCACTTGACTAGTTAAACTTTCATTGCATATTACTCATATACACAAGACAAATTTCACTTTGATTTGATACAGCCCTTCTGAAATCAGAATTCCACACAATCCAGGATTAAATTAGAACATTTCCATCATTTAAGATAAAACTAATTACACGGCAACAGAGGCTCTTGTGGATGGAGTGGTTGATTTGTCACTGGCCTTCTGCACCTAAGATTGCGGGATCGGCCGCAGCCCAAGTCGGTGGATTATCATGATGCAGAAAATCGTATGGAATTATACGGCATGTCAAATATCCCCTGAGTGTCTGTTTGGTTTGGGGGCTCTCGTCAATATGAATCTTAGTACAAGCTCGCATCGTCAGAGCTCAGGTGCCTCCCTTTGGGGAAAAACTGGGCGTCAAAATATATTACGGTAATTGGTATCGCCTATATCGTACCACGTTAAAAAAAGATACCAGCGCCTGGGGAATGCACTAGGTCTGCAAAGCTTAAAATACCTATGCGTGGTCCTTTTAGAAAAAAAACTTTAAGCCTGTCCTCGTCTTATTTCATTGAGTAAATATCAAAGCATACATTTACTTCGAAAATTGAACAAAAGATAAAAGTGGAAAAAAATACATTTTTGATTAACACAAAATCAGGAATAAACAGTAATTTTGTTTCTTAAATTAATTGGCAATTGATTGTTGACGTATCAATGGTTTGGTAACGCAAATCAAAGCTACATAATAAACAATTTCATGCAGAATTACGCTTATCCCATCGTTAAAAGATATACAAGTTATTTTTTTTTTCAGAAGCATATCGAGATTAGTCCAGTTGTTGATTCCGTTCGATTATCTTTGGAAAAAGCAGTATTGCATCACTCGAGATTGTTATTTCAAGAGAACTTTCTCATTTTTCTTCACTAAAGTTTTTTTATCAAACCCATAAACATTTTCAGACTAACTTTCCGTAAGTAATCCTTTTCCATAAGACTGAAAGTTTCACTTCCCCTAAAAGGTATGTGGAAACAAGTATACACACATGAAATGTTTTTCGAAACGCAATTTTTAACACACAGTTGATAATTTATTTAAAATCAATCAATCATCATTACTTTAAATGTATAAACTGATGATAGATAAATATTTATTAATGCATAAAGTGTTTATAATATCACATCGTTTAATATTTAACTAGCAAATAAAATAATTCTTCACAATTTGGAATTTTATTTAATATTAGTCGACATGTTGTTGTTTTTTAGAAATAAACAGTGCTTTGTTTTTTTTAGAATTCCTTGCATTAAAATGGCTTTTTTAAAAAACATTTCAACATTCGATTTCTGACAGTACTTAAAATTTTACTTATTAAATGTGAAAATAAAGTTTCTGAGAATTCTGAAAATAATTAAATAATTTAAAAGCAAAAAAATTGAAAGATAACCAACTTAGGATTTAAGACTTTCTTATTATCTAACTCTAAGAAATCTATTATTGTACATACTTTAGGTATTTTCTCTAATAGAGTTTCATCAATATTTTTTAAATTGGACTAGACTTTGTAATATAAAACAAAGTCCCTTTTTATAAGCCGGTTTGATATAAAACAAATTTTTCTAAATTATGTATATATATCATATCAAATCATATAATAAAACCCTTAACATTTATAACTACTATCAAATGTGTGTGTGTGTGTGTCTCATGATGTTTTTAACTTAGTCCAACGAACTATTACCCCAAAATATGTACATAAATATAAAACATTTATCTGTCCAGTGCGGTGAATTTTCTGCACCATGACAGGAACATAACATACCCTACGGTTTCGGAAAAAGGAGATTGATTTTTTCCGTTTCCGCACACACAAGTCATATACGTAACCTACTAGTTTTGTTGAAATGATAAAACTCATCTCTTTTATCTTCTTTCGAAGCGAAGTGAAATTATATATATATACATTTTCTCGCTAGGTTTCCAACCGACGTGCTCATCTTCTTGAAACCTGGTCACGAAAATCATTTCGCAAAATGTGGTTTCATCCTTGTATATACATCCCTAACCCCTGTGGGTGAAAAAAGAAATACGAAATTACGTTGAAGAAATAAAAGGCTAGTGTAGGTGAATTTTCCCACATGTTATTCACGTTTTTTCAATACCAATAGAGAATTTATATGAAATTCCAACAAGGTCAACCAAGAGGTTTGAATAGTAAATTTATGAAAATGAAAAATCTGTTACACAAGTTGGGTTGGAATGATTTTGATAAGATTTTACCTTAAAAAATAATTCTGAGGGATTTCATACAATATAAGAACCAGGAGAATCTGTTGTAGTTTTGAAAGGCATAATCTTGTTTTTTTAGATATATTTGCATCATAACATAGCAACTATAGTGTTTTTAAAGTCGACTATAATGTTTATTGCAACTATAGTTCCAGTGCAACTAAATTTATTACAAAAAGCAATGTTAGAGATTTTTTTTATGAGAAGCTGAAAAAACAGATTAAATATTGAGTACAATTATTGCTAAAAAAATGAATTACTATTGATACAAACTAGATGTCAGAATCTTCTAATAATTCATTCCATTCTCAGTACATAAATGTGCCGACTCAAAATAAATGAATTAGAAGAAAACGAAAACCATTCTCCATTTGTATGAATTCAATAAATAATTTCACTATACATACATATACATACACACAAACACACACACATATATATATATATAATATCATCAAAACATTATATTACTGCATTAACATATACTTAATTCATATGAAATGCCTTTTGAGAAACCAGTATTATTATTGAAAGCATTATCTCTCTCTCACTCTCTCTCTCTCTCTTCATTTATATTTTACAATTTATTCAATTTTATTAAAAAGGATGATGTAATGGATTAAATTGTTTCAAAAAGAGATTTCCTCTTTCAGGAACATAGATTAATATTAGGAACGGACGTAATTTAAAATACATCGTATGCATGAGTTTCATTTAAATTGAGAAAAAGTAACACATGATTTATTATTTTCTGACTTTTTGTTAATAGTGTCTAAGAAAAAACTTTTCCGGACAGAGAGAGAAGCTAGCAATAAAATCATTCATTATTTTAATTTTTCTTCCAAATTTTAAATAATAAATCATTTTATATTGTAATGAATTATATTAACGATTTCTTAATTAAACAGTAAAGTAGCTTAGTACAAAAATGATCAATATATCTTTTCAAAATAATTGAAATAGTTTCAGAATAATTTACCGTGATTAATGTCAAAACGTTTTTAAAATTAAAAAATGAAACTAATTCCTAGTGCCTTATCATGCATCTGTATTTATACATTAAACATAATTATGCGATTATTTTCCGGTTTATTTGTATAAATTAAGCTTGTATATAAGAAATGCATGAATTGTATTGCTTTGCATCAGTACATTTATAATTCTTAAGAGTATTTCTCATTAAATAATGCAACTTCACTTAGATAAATATTTCTTTAAAAAGCATATCATTTTTAAAAATCTCAAATTTCAGTTTTATAAAATTACAAAAGAAAATAAGAGTTTCATATCTCTTTTAAAATAACTATCACTTCCTTTGTTTCATAAGTTAGTCGATATTCATAATCATGGAAAGAACTGGAAAATCTTATTACCTACGAAGATATTTCAACAGAAATCCTAAAATAAATATTTTTCTATTACTTTACAATTATTTTAAAATTTTATTTTAGAGTTATTTCATTTAGATAAATATTTATTTTAAAAAGCAATTTTTTTTAGTTCATCAGCTTCAATACCATAACTAGATAATAAAAAAGAAGTATCACAATAGAATCCATATTGATAATAAAAAATTCTTCCTGTAATATAATAATACCCAAAACCATAATCCCGAAATGATGTGGAAAACCTTTCTACTCACGATGAATGAGACAGATAATAATTTAAATGGAAAGTATTGATGTAAGCTTACAGGAGAAACAACTTTTCTTGTTATTTTAAAATTATTTTAAAACACTTTGCGAATTTCGACAACAATGTCGCAGAGCCTTAACTGTGTAATCCGTTAAAATTATTCATCTACAACACCATGTCTCCGGTTTCAATAATGGTTAAAAGAAAGAAAGACTCAAAAAAGATAGAGGAAAACACTTTCCGCTTCACTCTGTCTTGATTCGATATGGAAGGTTGATCTCTGCTTTGTTTTTCATCGTATTAGACTCAGCGGATGTATTTGAACTGTTTTTTTTAAAGCACGATTAGTGAGAAACTAAAGGACTCAGACCTTCGGATTTTGTAAATGTATTTCTTTATTTATTTCTGTTTTATTTATTCATTTATTTTTCTTCTTTCAGCTGTTATAAAAAATCCCTTGTTGAGAGACTACTATCCCTAGAACACTTCTGAAACTGATTTAAAGGTTTCTTTTTAATTTTTATGAGAGAGAACCCGGCAGATTTCACTTGCTTGCAAAACATTTTAAAAGTTCTAAGAATCGCAGTGATTGAATTAAAATTCAATACACTCAAAAAGACTGGAATTTGAAAAGTATACATACATCCAATTATTATTTAAAAATAATATAATTATTAACAGAATTATCAATTACATTGAAATAATTTTTATGAATTCCAATAAGATATAAGTTTAATAAACTATTGAAATATAGTAGAATTAACGAACTTTTAATTGAAACTTTTAACAAGATTTCATTACTATCAGAAACGAAAAAATGATAAATTTGAAATAATATCATCATTGACTTTCCCAACATATCTTTAAGTTAGAGCATGAGTCTAAATTTAGGGAATACAATTAATTAGTTTTGTTAAAAAAGAGCAAAATCATTGAAATTAAAAAAAACCAAAACAATGATTTCAAATTTTTGAAATTTAAGAAACTTTTTCTTTTATTTCCTTACTATTTAAAATTTGTAGGAATGAATAATTTTTCAAATAAGATTATTTCTGCAATATCTCTCCTGATAGTGTGGATATTTAATCAGTCAGCCTGCTAGCTCGGTGAAGAAAGAGCAAACGCCAATACCACACGCTAAAACCACTTGTTACTGTATAGTATTAACTGTTTTGATGTAATTGTAACTGTGCTCACAACTTGAATGTGAATTAGTTTTGAATTTAGAAATGACACACACAAATTAAAGACTATTATGGAGCTAAGCGCCGCATTAATTTTTGAGTGCTGTTTTACAAATCCTTAATCGCGCGAGGTGCTTTTGTGTGATTGTGTAGTAATTAGCTGCGCCGTTAGCCAAATAGTAAGTAGAGGTTATGTTTTGTATAAGATTGACAGAAAAATATGTTTTTATAATTATTATTTAAATATTTCATTTAGCAAATATTAATTTTTTACAACTTTTCAACCGGTGTTTCATTGTTGTCTTCATGGTGGACAGAAAAAATATTAATAAAAGTTTTTACCCTCTTGCATTTGCAGGTTTTTAACCTAGAGCTCTGAGAGCCATAAGAGTTTACAATCTTTTCCCTTCCCTCTATTCCAATGAAAACCATAGTAATGGCTCACAGAAAAATGAATTTGGGTCGTCGTACTCGCCATACATAAGGATCAAGAAGACGGCTTTCGAATATAACTGATGGCCGCGGTGGCCAAGTGGTCTAAGCATCGGATCATGGCTAACGAGTCATGAGTTCGATACCAGCACTGCTAAAGATCCGTCGTGTAGGGCAGCGATGCACGTAAAATCTGTCGAGAGCTCAAACGTCCTCCCGTTGGTGTGGTAGTTAGGAGAGGGGGTGCCAGCTCAGAGGTGTCGTTCTGCTTCACTTGACCATGGTTCAAAATTACGCGGACCGTCGCCAAAAGTCCTTGTGTTGCTAATCAGTGCGACATTAATATTCTCTCACTCACTCACTCGAATATAATTGAGGAAGAGCAAGCATCCGTACGAGAGAAAAACAGACTAAGTACCCTTCAGATGCGCAACACTGAACCTGCAGAAAGATGAGCAGCCAGGTTTGAGAATGCACGATTGCGAGCACAGCAGTCGCATTCTGCAGCAACAGATTTGGTTCGTTATCAACAGTATTAACGCGAAAGGGGTGAGGATACTTGGAACACGTACCCAAAGAACAGCAGATCTGAATCTAGAATACATCGTCTTGCATTCCGGAACAATCCAGCTGTCGATTATAGTTCAAGTCGACAAGTTGTCATAGGAAAAATGAGTTATATCTGCACCTACTGTCAGGCTCTAAAGTTCAGTAATGAAAGAAATGTCTTGAGCTGGCGGAAAAATCGAATTGCCTCACCTCGAATCACCATTCAATACTTTATTTGCTGGATTTACCACTGAATCGAAACATTTCCTATCGAACATCAGGAAATATAACTCTTGCTTCCAAGTGACGTCATTCGGTGCGGAAATTGTGACTTCTCAATTCATGCAAACTTTTAAAATAAAAGGACAAATATATCACAAAGCTGGCTCACTGCTCCCGTTCTAAGATAGTGACCATAAATTCCTTCAAATGTACTTCATCGGTGATAATGGAGATGAAGTCGATGCACCTTATTGAATACATACTTCGCTAAGAAGTTCCATTATTTCGCAATTGTACGAGCTCTTTCGCGAAAGGAACAATTTGGTGAGTTTTCTGAAAATAGCAGTTGATATGATGCCATCAGATACCCACAAGATTATCATTCATGCAGACTAAACACCTGCTGGAGAATATGTCCGAAGGTATAATGCTCTAACTGTGAATGAATTTGCAATTGCCATGGTCGGAGATCAGTTCCAACCTATAAACATTGTTCTCCTTGGAAGAAACGATCAATTGATAAACGTCGAGGAAACTCACCGTTGTTACAATGCTTTTCAATATCCAATTATCTTCTGGGATAGTACCGATGGATATCAGGGAAAAGGTTAGACTAGTTAATGGTGCATAAATCAATAAAAAGTGCAGTGCAATGCTTCACCAGTATATTGTTGATATGTACGTAAAAATTGAAATGAAAGGTTTGCTATTTCATAAATTGAATCAGCTTAACTTAGCTTCGAGGAATACATTCGTTTGCGAGATGCAGTTATGAATGAAGGTAATACAACCGACGTTGGAAAGCTGATTTTTTTTGCCATCTTCATACATGAGCATTCCGTGTCACATGCAGGAATATGCACAAGATGCAATGTCATATATTCATCATTATGGGTGTTCAAACTTATTTATCACCTTCACGTGCAATCCAGCTTGGAATGAGATACAGCAGTTGTTACTTCCTGGGCAATCGCAAATGGATAGGCATGCCATTGCAGCACGTGTTTTTAGACAAAAGCTTAAGTCACTGATGGATTTTATTGTGAAATATGAAGTATTTGGATCTGTACGCTGCTGGATGCATTCAGTAGAAAGGCAAAAGAGAGGATTGCCACATGCGCATATAACTAATCTGTCTCTACGATAAAATAACTTCAGACAAAATTGATGATGTGATAGGCGCTGAGATTCCCGGGGCTGGTGTCGATAAGATACACATGCTAAGTATAAAACACAAGGTTTTTACATGCAGTTATTATCAAAAACATGATGCATGGACCGTGCGGTACACTAAATCCAAATTCATCATGCATGGTAGACGGGAAATGCTCATCCTCGAGCATTCCAAGCCAACACAATAACAGGAGACGATGGATACCCTCGGTATAGAAGACGATCAACTGAAGATGACGGGAATTCGGTAACTGTGCACATGCAAAATGATGCTATTGATGTACACAATCGTTGCGTGGTTCATTATTCACTATTGTTATTCAAAAATATACAAAATGCACATAAACGTAGAATATTACAGTTCCGTTGTATCGACTAAATACATCTGTAAGTATGTGAACAAAGGCAGAGATATGGCAGTTTTTTTTTTTTCGTGCAACCAGAAAATAACGACAGAAATGCAGTACGAGATATCGATGAAATTTCATAATACAGGAATGGAGGATACATACGGAGCAATGAGGCTTTATGGTGAATTTTTTAATGCAAATGATAAATGACAGAGTTGGAGCGACCGTCTTCATGGATACGCCAGGAGGAACCGGGAAAACATTTCTTATCAGATTGATTCTAGCAACGGTTCGATCAAAGAATGAATGGCATAGCCTTAGCTCTCGCTTCGTCTGAAATAGCAGCGGCATCGTTAGCAGGTGGAAGAACTGCTCATTCAGCTCTGAAGTTGCCATTAAACATACAAACCATCGTGACTCTCACGGGCAATATTTCCAAAGCATGTAGTATAGGGAAAGTATTACGAAGATGTAAAGGCATTGTTTAGGATGAATTCGCGATGGTACATAAAAAATCGCTTGAAGCTATGGATCGATCGCAACAAGATTTGCATGGAAACGCAACCATTCGGGAATGCACTGATCCTGCTCGCAGAAAATTTTAGACAAAAATTGCCTATAATTCTCGATCAACACCAGCGGACGAAATAAATGCTTGCCTGAAATATTCAACATTTTGCGATACGTGTGTACATTACAGTTGACTACAAATAGAGGTGCCCAGCTCCAAAACGACCAATCAGCCGAGATATTCTAACGAAAGTTCCTGGACATTGGAAACGGCCAATAGGTGAGGCAAGACGAGTATAATTTCCTGATAATTTTTTTAATTTAGTAACATCGAAAGAAGAACTTATCGAACAAGTAAGTATTTTCTAACATTCAAATTAATAACAGGAATCACGACTGGCTCAGTAAACGAGTTGTCCTTGCCACGAAGAATAAAGACATCTATCAACATAATAATTTTATACAATCCAGTATTAAAAAATGAGCAAATTATATATAAATCGATAGCCACTGTTGTGGAAGCAGATAAAGTAGTTAATTACTCATCGGAGTTTTTGAACTCTCTTGATCCATGCCACAACACATATTAAAATTGGAAATAGGTGTGTCAATGATCTTGTTGCGTAATGTTAATCAGCCAAAACTCTGTAACGGCACGCGGCTCGCAGTTAAGAAATTGATGAACAACGTAATGGAAGCAACGATATTAACTGGGCCTTTCAAAGGTGAAGATGTCTGCATTCCTCGAATTCCCATGACCCCAACCGATACACCATTTAAATTTAAAAGATTGCAATTCCCAATTCGATTGGCGTTTGCAATCACAATCAATAAAGTTCAAGGTCAATCTTTAGAATTGTGTGGTTTAGATTTAGGTGGGGATTGCTTATCACACGGTCAATTGTATGCTGCGTGTTCCCCTGTCGGTAAATCAGATAGCCTTTATATTTACGCAAACAATGGTAAAACAAAAAATATTGTATACCCACAAGTATTGCAAAATTAAACTTTTTTGAAACGTATGCTTTGTTTAGTTCCTCCTTTCTCATTCATACAACCATAATGTGCCACAGCAAAGCGTGGCAGGTTACAGCTAGTATATATATGTATATACATTATGTTATGTAGGTTTTGGTTTGTTAGCAAGTAATGACTAAGAGTAAACAAACAAAACTGTTTACCTTAACAGTAACAAAAAAAAGGGGGGGGGGATTGCACAAATCACACAATATTATACTAAGTTAAGCATTTAAACGTGCGTCGTTGTCAAGTGGCTAAATTTCCTCTTTTAGTTAGTTCCCCATTACTTTTTGTCTCTGTAACTCTTCTCTAGCGCTCTCTCTCCGTACATTCGTTCTATCTCTCTCGTCGTTTCAATGTCCGTTCTGGGTCTCGTACGCATCGGGGTCTGGTGAATCTCGGTGGTCATCTCGGTGAAGAGTGCTTAGTCACGTGTCAGAACGCCGCAAGTGCTGCCATTAAATGAGCCCTTCACACTCACATATATTTATAATGTAAGTTTATATGTGCATAAAGGAAAAGCTCTTTGATACAAAAAATGAGATCAGTGATTCCACGGAACGTAAAATACAGGGTGGGTCGGGAAATTCCTATTTTGAAAATGAAATAAAACATATTACATGTTTCATTTAACTTTATTGTTATTTTCTACCTATTACAAAATATTGGAAATTTGAATTTACACAGTTTTAAACACATTGTTTGTTAAATGTTGTCCTCTCTTATCAATACACTAATGCAGTCAATTTCGAAAACTTTGAGTCATCTTTTCAAGCATAATGGCCGGGATATTGTCAACTTTGGCTCGGATGCTGTTCTGTAGGTCCACCAGAATCTTGTAGCGATCTTTGTATACCAGGAACTTGAGAAAATCCCACAGGAAGTAATCAGGAGGGGATAAATCAGGTGAGCATGCAGGCCAGTTTACATCCTCTAGCAGGGAAATCAGTCATTCGGAAAGGCTGCTCTCAAAACACCCACGGAAAGCCAGGAGGTGTGAGCTGTGACCACATCTTGTTCCAACAACACGTTGTCAAGATCCCTTTCTTGAAGAGCGGGTAAGAATTGTTGGATTATTGTCACATACAGTTTTGAATAGACACACGAACTCGTTTCACATTTTTAGGTGTTCTAATGGTCTTCGGAGGTCCTTTCCTTTCTTTTGGGACATTTCCCGTCGCTCAGAAGGCATCCATCTATATTAAACCATATTTCCGATTAGAAACACGACCTCGTCTAGAAATATCGAAGTGATGCACTATGCACTGCAATCACGGACCGATCATTAGAGAAATACACCACCACGGCAAAGGCACCCTGCTGCCTCGACCACAACATGTTTGCGAATGAGACCGGTGGGGATATAAATACCCCACTCCAGCCCTTCCCCCGAACCCCTGTCCTCGTCCCTCCCCTCCCAATGAACATCACTACAGCGTGTTCAAAAAAGGAAGTTCCACGCGCTACTTTGTATTAATACTGGATTGCCCAAGGAAGTCATTTTGACTGCTTCTTAATTTTTATTAGAAAAATAATTACGTATATAACGACACATTTTCTGAGAAATTTTTAGAATACATTTTTTTTTCAAGTGAAGTTAATTTTTTATAGTTAATATTTACTAATACTTGTTATGTATATGACTGTAAATAATATAAAATTAATTTTAAACAAATTTCTTTATACATAGTTATTCTTACATAATGCAGTAATTTTGACTGCTTTTGGGCAATATAGGTATGTATAGTAAATTTTAGTCTTTCTGGTGTTCAGGATATTTTTTTCAGCGGTATAACTAGAACTATTAGTAAATCTACTGTTTTCCACTGGTACTTATACTCAATCTCTCTAATTTAAATACTCTGGTTGGCAGTGGCGTAATGAAGAACATTTGGAGCCCCCTGCAAAGTCAGGTTTTGCCCCCTCTCCTCCAAGTTGGATTTTACCCTCAAATGCGCAAATTGTGGTGGAGAACACGCAGCTAATTGGAGGCAATGTCCACGTTTTCCAAAAAGCAAAAAGGCTCCAAACCACCAAAACAAAGGTAGAAATATTAAAAATAATAATTTGAATCCCTCCAACAAAGATATTAATCAAAGGAATAAAAATACTGCACTGAAGGTGACGCCCTCGTCACAAAATTTGAAAAACAATAATCAACTTCGGTCTCGTCAAAGTTACCGCACCACAGACCCTAAATTACTTTACTCCAAAGTGGTTTCGGGACAAACCAAATGGTTCCAAGTGGTTATTTAAAATCTCCTTTCAATAACCGCACGCAGATATTTAAGAGGTAATGAGTAACGGACTTAAAAATAATATTCTCTTTAATCTTTGATATTAAAGAAATTCCTCCCATTTATTTCCTCGTTCCGTCAAGATGTGGCAGCCGGTAGAAAGACAGGCGTGGTTGTCAAAAGATATGACGTCATTAACTAAATCAACTGGATAAGTGGTTTTCACTCATCTCTCCGCCAGTGTTGTTGCCCTGCACTCATTGTGGTCTGCTTTATATTCTTATGTAACACTTCAGCAAATTATTCTTATTTTCTTTTCCAACTTCTTATGATGAGTGGATGATAGAGATTTCTCTAAGGTTCCACGTAAATGTATAACCGTTACCGTTGGAATTTACAAAGGGTAGGTGCTTGATGGCAATCAATCTTTGGGCTCCCCCCCCCCTGATGCGAGGTTGCGGGGGCGTACGTTACGTCACTGCTGGTTGGAACTAGTGTGAATTATAATTAAAATTAATTTACAATCATTTTCGCAGAGACAAAGAAACCATTTACAAAATTCTGAACAAACCAAAGCCTGAAGACACTCTGTTTAGGTATTGCATTTTAATTTAACATAAAAAGGGTTAAACTCTTTAAGCGAAACATTAAAAATTAATCACAAACTTTACATAAAAAGAAAGCTATAAGAAAAAAATACACATACAGCTGGAATCATGCTAACAGCTCCTTTAAATTCATAGTAATGCTCCACTAGACAAGCAGATCCCGTGCAGTGATCAGAAATAACCGATGTCATGGGGAAAGAAAAACTTTGTGAAAGCTTTATACAAATTAGATACGGAATAGACATTGCGAATGGCTTATACGTCAATGACGGAATTGCGTCAAAAGAAATTCCATTGAGACAGAATACTGAATGTATATTTTCACAACAGGAACTATATGTAAATGCTTTTAAATTTCATGAATGAGTGAGTGAATATTAACGTCGCCTTATTCAGCAAAACACGAGGGCTTTTTTGGACACGGACCTCGTAATTTTGAACCATGGTCAAGAGACGAGGACGTCGCCTGAACTGGCAACCCCCTCTTAACTGCCACACCATACCTACGGCAAGACCCTTGAGCTCTCGACATATTTAACGTGCATCGCTCCTCTGCACGGTGGATCTTCACCAGTACTATGCTCGAACTCATTTTACGCTGGCCACGAGTCCGTTACCTTGACCACTAGGCTACCGTGGCCACATTTTAAATTTCATATTAAGTTGTAAGAGATTCCTTATTAAAAAAATTAACTACATTTAAAATACCAAAAATGTATATATAATCGAAATTTTTTAATGCTATCTTAAGAAGTTCTGAATAATTTTAGTGCAGCTTCTTTAAAGTACAAAATTAATACGGCATTAAAGGTTAATGGAAAAGGTTTCTCGCTCTTGTGTTGATGAAAAATTGTATCACGCTATATGAATGTTAGCAAACTATAGGATCATTTAACTGCTGGAATAAATGGTTCTGTAGTTTAAAAATAATATCGCAAACTATTCTTTTAAAGCATTGCCAACACGGAAGAAGTCACGTGCTCAAGAATAAGGAAGACGATTACGGGGAGGGTAGAGATTAATCTCCCAAGACGGTTTTCATATTTAATCGATTAAATATCATAATAAAAGACATTTAGTAACTATTCACTCTCTTTGAGCTTCTTTCAATGAATATTCTCATAAGTTTTTGAGTATTTATGAAATTGAAACACTTCGGAATAAATGGGCATATAAGAAATAAGTACCTCGGCAGTGGCGCCCACAAGGAAGGGGGGTTCTCGGGTCCGGCCCCCCATAGCCCTTGAATTTTCCTTAGATTGATTATAATCGTATGTATATAGTGTGTAAAATTTAATTTATTTGTTATTATATAAGTAGTTTTATTAATTAATACTAATTATTTATTCAAGAATTAATTTTTTACTATTTTTTTATCCAGAAAATTGACAAAAAATCAAAGGAATATATTAGGCGGTGTTTTGGAACATGATACGAGAATGACTTTCGACCCTGGAGCCCCCCAACCCCCCTCCCTTAAAAAATTGCTGTATACGCTACTTTACCTCGGTATTATAAAGTGAAGAAATCAGGATCCTTATTTTTGTTTGCAGGATTTCTCTAGTTTGCTTTTTCATTTGTGTTTTCATAGCACTTATCCGCTTAAGCAATAATTCTTTTATTGAAGAATCAATAATGTACCGAGAATATAAAATTTTATTAAGGGCTGATAGGTCATCCATTCTAATGTTCCACCGGATGTAAACAAATGAATGTTAATGTAATAAGTGAAATGAATCGAGACAGTTGCTACAATTGTCTAAACTTGATAATAAAAAGGTTCTTCCATTCAAAACAAGTCAGCTCATTTCTGTAACGTGTAGGTAAATAGTTACCAATTTGCTTAAGAAAAACATTTTATTCCAAACTTTAGAACTAATTGAGAAAATTTGATGATAAAAACATATTTTTAAGAAGACATGAAAAATATTGGGTATGGATATAAAAATATCAAGACAAATTATTTTCTTCTTTTCACTCATTTCAGCTAAAGTGATTTCTCTGCAACGATTTTAAAAAAAAATTAATTATATTGTTAGGAAATTTTGTATCAAGAATGGTGACACGCGTGCAGTGAGCTATTTCAATATTCAGGTAAGTATTTTTTTAAAGTAAAACACATTTGCCAAGCCCACAATCATATTGGAAGATGCGAAATCAACAGATCAAAATGAAATAGATGTTTAACTATAAGTAAATGATTTCGGACATGAAAGGTTATTCAGGATTCTGCTGAAAATTTACCTGGTTAAAAGAAATATGTTAAAAAAATGCAAAAACTATTTTTTACATTAATTTGCAGAAATAATTTTAAAAAAAGGAATCGTCATGAAAAATGTTAAATTTGTGTTGATTTAAAAAAAAAAAAAATGTAAGAATCAGACGTGTGTTAGTAAAATAACCGTAGTAATAGCTGCAACATACTAAAAGATTATTAGTTTTAAAACACCTAAAAGGTTATATGTCAATATATTTTTTACAAATGAAATACAATTACTTCCGCTAAATATTTTTTTCTTGCATAACACTTTTGAAAGAAGCAATATATAATGTAACGAATCACCTAACAGATAGATTATAATCTTTTCAGTAAGTAGTAAAGACGTTTGTGTACTAAAATAAAAGAAGTTCCCCAAATTATAATATGATTTGTTTCACAAATAAGAGTAATAACAATTAATAATACTCCTTTTTTATTTTATTCCCTCTAGATATATTACCCCTAATTTAAAGCGACATTTATCTAAAAGTGTTCTAAATCAACAAATATAATGCAAAGGAAAAATATTACTTCTAGCCAACAAATATAATTAGTTCATTTTTAAAATTTGCCATTTAATATTGATAAATTAAGAGTGTTTAAACATAAAAAAGTATGTTGTCAATTGTAATAATGACTATGCCTCTGAAATCTTTAACAGTAGGAATTATTTTATAAAAATTGTAGAGTATCATACAATATAATTGATCAATCAACTGACTAATCTGTTCAATAAATTGTACAGACAAAGACATTTGTGTACTAAGAACAAAATAAGTTCTCAAAACTCTATTAGATGATTCGCAAATAACTGTACTAACAATTAATAATATTAATTTCTTATTTTATTCCATCTAGATACATATTCTCTCATTTATCTAAAACAGTTCTAAATCAATATATAATACTAAGGAAAAATTCTACTTCTACAAAGGGTGATTTGATCATCTTAAAAGTTATCATTTAATATTTAAAAATTAGAGATGAAACATAAAAAAAAACAATGCTTCCAGCTATCATTATTTATCTGAAATCCTTAACAGTGTAGCAATTATTTTATAAAAATTATTCTATCTTTTCCCCCTCCCCCAAATGATCACTACATCATTCTATTTTATGATACATTTATTCCCCTCTCTCAAGATAAAATTTAACAGCAGCACCAAACTAATTAATTACCAGTAATAATAATTCGCCGCTAAGTAAATTATAATTTAAAGAACTGAAGTGATCTGCAAAGAGAAGCGAAATGTTTAGTAAAAGAAGATGCGGCACCGCATAAATCCTGCTTAATATTATAAACTCCCTGTCTACTACTAGTCATCATAAATCCACTAGACATTCGCGAAGAATAACAATAATAATGAGAAGCGTGCATTCCCCATATGTCGCTGCTTAAATAAAGGCTTTGTCTTTTCTTAGCTTGAGGAAGACTGGCGAAAGAGCTGGAGAAATTTGTTCAAGCGGAAAGGTGTAAAATCCATTTCGTTGGATTAAAGCATGCTTCAGAGATCTCATTCTTTTTCTGGAACATAGAAGTGAAATATTTCTATTTAGTAAGAATATATAATCAGATTTTTAGGGAGAGGAAAAGGATATTCCTTATTTCTGGTATTACTTTGGGGTTTCGCTTGCTGTATTTGTCATTTTTCAGCACCGGAATAAGTCGCATTCTGAACATGGGTGAGTTTTGTTTGAGTAAGAGTCAACCATCTTCAATATTTGTTGAAGATGGCTGTTGCATTAATTTTTAGTTCTTATACGTCTTAGCATAGCCATTAAAGGGATTTATTTTCCTGTTAGAAGTTTTAAGACTTTGAAAGAATACTTTTTTTAAAAAAATTTTTAAAATAGTTTTCGTTGAAGTGTTTTAATGATTACTACTGAAATATCACTATATTAACTGTTAATATTCTATACAAAATAGCATATATCAAACCTTTTAGTTTTAAAAATACAAACATAATTTATCAGAAACTCACATTAAAGTTTTAAAAAGACGAAATTAGTTCGAAGATTTAAAAACTTTAATTAGAAAAATTATATTAACGCGGGATTCAATGGATATATATATATATATAATATATAATAAAAAAAAATATATTTAATGAATAGATAAACTAAAAATTCTTTTTTCCCCTAAATTAATAAAAAATGCTTGAATCATATAATTTTATTGAAATTTGTTGAAACTCCTTAGGCAATATTCAACATTTTATGACCAGAAGAATCAAACTTAAAAAGTTTTTTTATAACTAGTTTTCTAGATTGTTTTGCATGAATATTTTCATTGTCATGCTTAACATATGATAGCAAATCTTAATTTTTTTTTAGATTGTGTTTTCAGTAAATCTATATTCACATTATTTTGTAACTTAATTGATTTGGTTTTAAAACTTTTCTTTTTTTTTTATTCTGGTTGTGTAATTTCATTATTTTGCTTACGTTACTTAACTGGTTCGGTTTTGTAACTTTATTGATTTGATTTTATAATTTTTTCATAGTCCTGATTTTATAACTTCCCTTTTTTGTTTACGTTACTTCACAATAATGGTTTTGTAGCTTAACAGTTTGATTTTGTAGTGTAATTGTTTGATATAATGTAATTGTTTGATTTTGGAATGCAATTGTTGGATTTCGTAACTAATAGTTTAATTTTGGAATGCAATTGTTGAATTTGTAACTAATAGTTTAATTTTGTAATGTAATTGTTTTGATTTTGCAAATAATAGTTCGATTTTGTAATTTTATTGTTTGATTTTGTAATTTTATTTTTTTTATTTATTTTTGCTTCATTTGTATTTTTTTTTATTGTTTTACTTGCTTTTGTTAGTCCTGTGCGATACTTGTGGGGAAGGGGGATTATTTTGCCTGTTTTCAATAAAAAATATCAACAATTCATAAAATGACATTATCAAGAGAGCTGTAATTAATTTGTAATGAAATACAAATAAAGCTAAAATAGAAAAAGAAAATTAAAAATTTTGGATTATATTGAATTGACTGAAAACAAGTAAATAGTACAAAAAGTATATTAACGTAAATATATATCTTCTTTTCCATCTATAATACATTTGTTTTATGTCAAATCCTATTTAAATGGAATTATAGATGTAGCAAATTACACTTTACATTTTCTTTCTATTCTTACCCGCTTAATACATCCATAAAATTTACAGTGTTTTCTGCTTTTCGATTTCAGCAAAGATAGTAAACATATTTCAAGCTCATTGAAAACTTTACTAAATATTGATCAAATTTCGTTATTTTTAAAATCTTACACTGGTGTGCAAAAATTAAGGACGAAGTCGAAAAATTAGCATATCAGCTGAACGAAGAGGCAGAGCGGACAGAAAGACCAATCAGGAGATTAAGTGAGGTGATGTACGGTAGCACATGCGCAGATATGCAGGTAGACGTAATGGGGGAGTGTCTGAGTAGTAAAGCATGTTGTCGGTGTAAGATTAGTATTTCTGGCAAAGAGATTGCACACCGTATAGCAGTTAAAATCACACCGAGTTGCTGCCTCAGCGAGAAATGGCGAATAATCAATCTGTTTAGACGACATCTGGATGCTTTTACCCGAGGTCGAATCATTGGGAAGTTGGAGGAAGGTCGCAGTGTGACAAGTGTGGCTGCAGAGTTCGGAATTGCTCACAGCATCGTTTCACGACTTTGGAGACAATTTCAAACTACAGGAACAGCTATCCGGGGGTTCAGTAGTGGTCGTCCACGAGGAACCACACCCGCAGATGACCGGTATATTGCCTTACAGGCCAGAAGAAACAGGCGGCAGACAGCGGGAGAAATCGCTAGACACACGACACAGGCGACTGGACGACCGATATCGCGTTTTACCGTGGCCAGAAGACTGCACGGTGGTGGTCTGTTTGCACGACGCCCTGTACGGTGTGTACCTCTAACGCCTGCCCATCGGAGAAGGCGTTCTCTGTGGTGCCGGGAATACCGGAATTGGAGAGACAATGAATGGGGACGAGTACTCTTTACAGATGAGAGCAGATTCAGTCTGAGTAGCGATTCTCATCGCATACTCATCTGGAGAAAGCGGGAAGCCGCAATCATCCCTCGAACATCATTGAAAGGGACAGGTATGGAGGTGGCGGTGTTCTCGTTTGGGAGGCATCATGCTTGGTAGTCGTACAGACCTTCACATCTTCGACGCAGGTTCAGTCAACGGGACCCGTTATTGTAACGAGATTCTTCTTCCATATGTGCGTCTTTTTAGAGGCGCTATGGGTCCGCAGTTCCTTTTCATAGACGACAATGCACCATGTCATCGCACAGTAGCTGCCGAACAGCTCTTAGAGAGTGAGGATATTGAACGTATGGATTGGCCGGCACGATCTCCGGATCTCAATCCCATCGAGCATGTATGGGATTTTCTAGGCAGACGCTTGGCAGCTCGTACCTTACCACCAGTAACGATTCCGGAGCTTCGATTGGCGCTGCAAGACGAATGGGCAGCAATGCCTCAACAACTCATTGACACCCTCATTCTCAGCATGGGCAGACGCTGTGAAACCTGCCTAGCAGTCAGGGGAGATCATATCCCCTACTAAAGACCGGATATTTCTTGCTGGACACCCATCACAGGGATGTTTCGGCCTTCAGTCGCATTGCGCTCCATGCTACTTTTTCAATAAAGCTTCTTTTTATCCCTCTGATTTCTCTTTTAGTAAGTGTTGCTTACATTACTCATGTCCTTACGTATTGGGGATCTTACGGTATTAAATGTGTTGATTTGGAATGCTTTTGTACAAAGTTATATTGAAAAAAACCGTCTCGTCCTTAATTTTTGCACACCAGTGTATTATTATAACCTCCATTTTTCTTAAAATAATTATTTATTT
>BMAO01019639.1:0-26380 GCA_019973975.1 Trichonephila clavata | reverse complement strand
ATTATTAAAGTTATATTCTGGAACAATATACTGTTCGTATATACATGATATTAATAATATTCCTAAGAATATACTACCTTTATTTAGTATATATATACTACAACCATTTTGCAGCGTAGTTATTATTGAGTTAATAAAGATATAATTATTAATATTTTAAAAACTATAAGATACGGTTTTAGATCGTAGTTACCATATTAAATTTCTTAAATTTGCTTTGTTATAAGTGTTATATTTTGATTTATTTTACATCCTTATGTTTATTATTACTTAGTTTGATCATACATGCTGCTACTAGTAAATTTGTTTCGAGATTTATCCGAATTTATTATAATTTATTACTTTTAACTTTCCCACTTC
Source organism: Trichonephila clavata (assembly GCA_019973975.1). Lineage (NCBI taxonomy): Eukaryota > Metazoa > Arthropoda > Arachnida > Araneae > Nephilidae > Trichonephila > Trichonephila clavata. Next base: position 26,020 of record BMAO01019639.1, on the reverse strand, counting down.
CTTTAAAAATATTTTTTTCAATAATTATATATATTTTTTCATATTTCTACCCGTAAAACTTTGTCATTTCATTAAAGATTATTTTCTGAAGAACCATTTCTGGAAATATAAGATTGATTTCCTTTGCGTATTTTTATAGTGAAGCAAGAAGTTTTTTTTTGAGTGGTACTCTAGTTTTATGAATATTTAGATTTTTTAGCAAATTAGCATGAGTATTTTTATATACATAATATTTAATCAAAATAAATTATTTTTTGACACTCTTGATACTTGTAATTCATATTTTTACAAATTAATTTTAGTACTAAAACTTTTTTACATTATTCAATATAGGCAAAAAGATGGGGAAAGTTGGTGCCTCAAGACCTTGTTTACCTTGCAATCTTTTTCCTAAATCTAACAATTGCTTTAGATATTACTCTGTGGCTACAATACTTTATCTAGTACTATCTTGCCATAATCTTGATATTGTTTTCTTTAAATCAGATTGTATAATTTAACTGATATTAATGATAAGAAATGGCATTTACGGGAAACAAAAATTTAGCGCTAAATTTAGAGCAAAGGCAAGAATTATAAATTCTTTTAGTTTTATTTCAATAAAAGTAATTTTTCTCTTTGTGAATACAAAGAGTAATAAGAGGTTTCTTATTTTGAACGTTTTATAGAATACTCATCACATAATTAATTATAAAGATTATTTTTTATTGTCAACTCTAATTCTCTAAGCAAAGCAAGAAGTGTATTTGTTTCTGCCTTTTTCCGAAGAAACTATTTTTAATCGGAGCATTATAATTTTGTTTTTTCTATACGTTTGTCTCAATTATAAAAATATTTCGTGTTTTTACTAATTGATAGTAAGTATAATAATGAAAGGGATGAATTATTTTCAAACAAAATAGATAAAAACGTCTAATTTCGCTTCTATTGTAATGACTAAGTTTGCTACAGTGACAACGTTTTTATAAATGTCTAACATTAAGAAAAATGTACTGTCATGTGAATAAATAAATGAAACCATTAAAAAAAATCAATTGTTTGAATTAAACCAAACATTCCTTCTCAAAAGTTCGAAAAATAAAATTTCTTTATTTGAACCAATAAGTTGTTTTTTACATGGTATTTTTTTCGTAGCTAATTTATATAGCATTAAAGAATAATTAAAACAAGTTGGTTAATTAGAACAAAAAAAATCAAATCTCTCAGAGCAGTTTCAGAAAAAATAAGACCTCTGCGGAATTGTAATGAGTAGATATTGCTTTATTCTAAAGTGCATAAAAGAAATACTTGTTTGCCTGGATGAATTTTAGTGAAGTGATAACTTCTTTAGACGCGTTTTGCTGAAGAATGAATTTAAGTGAAGCGTCAGGTTTGGGTGAATTACGTTTACTCTGTTTTTATCGGCTCTCTACTCGGCAATTATGCTCGGGTCGGCGACGCGAGCTTAGTTTTGAATTGAAAACTTGCTAGGCGCGCTTTTTTTTTTTTTAAGTACAAATTTCATGCATACTTTTTTCTACGAAATTTTTTTTCTTTATTAAAATATTGTCATGCAACTTACTTTAATTCAACTCCACTGAGTGAAAGAGAGAAGAGACATTCAAGCAATATTCTTATGCAGGGGATCAAAAATAGGAAGAAAAACGAAACATGAGATCGATTTTTTGATTCAGTAGAGAGCATTTAAGCACAAAAATGTGTCGAAAGAATTAAAATCCGAAATTTTAATGAAGTTTATAGGCGAGAAAGTTACCAATACTTTTTTTTGTGTGTGATGGAAACTAAGGGATTACGAGAGAGAAAATAAAAGCATTAATTTGGGAAAAGTACGAACCTTCTCCTTTTGGTTGCTTAGATAATTTTAAGAAAAGTTAACGGCTCTCAGGGAAAAAGCTTTCCTAGCCTTTCATAGTATGCCGCGTGATACAAGTTATTTTAACGGTATTTATGTATTATCGCGATATTGGCGACATTATATGAAAGGAAACACATGGTTGCTAATTCAACACTTACGACATAAGGGAAGTCAGGATTGCCAACTTGGCGAGTTATCTTGAACGTTGGCATCGTCGCGACAGTACGTTTGTACTAATAAACATATAAATTATAAAATTATAATCTACATAACTAATTTACGAAATATTTTTAAATAATTAAGACTAATTGACATTTAAATTAAAAAAACCTCAAAAAATATATAAGAAAGCATAATTATTTGAATATTGCTCAAAATAGAAAATTGATAAGCCGCAGTATGATTACGAAAACGGAAACTACTTAACGACGGCATGCGAAAAAGTCATAAAGAAAATTAGTACATCTGAACAACTGGATTTTCTTGCCCAGAATGAATCAAAAATTTTCACTCCTATGGAGTGATCATAAACACATAAAAATTTAAAAAAAAAATATTACTGAATTCAATATTTGTGTTATACTGAGAAACTAATAATTTATTTCTAATATTTTCTAATTAGATCATTTATATATTAAAAAAAAAAAGGAAACTGGGAGGGTTAACAAGAACTTAACATGAAATGAAATCATTCTACCAAATAAAATCTTGTACATTCATGGTCCGAAATTTTCCATGCTATGTTTTAGTTTATACATTATTTTAACAAAAACAAGTAATACTTGAAATATTTTTACATTTCATATTTTGTACCTCATTAAAAGTCAGAATGATAGCATGCCATATAAGAAAAGGCACTATGATTCATTCATTTCCCAATTACGTAACTAAATAAAATAATAAATCATATCTAAATGCATGTGTGTTGCATCATTACAACGTATCAACGACAGTTCTAAGAATGAATACGAAATAAGGCTTGCAATATGTGTTATTTATTGCAAGCAAAAAAGATGCTTTTTTCATGATTTGTTGATGCTTTTTTTTTTAAGGATAGACAGAAGACACAAGAAATTTAGTAAAAATAATTTCTGTGAAAATTGCATTCTTTTCTACATTGAATTACGTATTCAGAACATTTTAAGAAGAAAATAAATTTTTTACAGCCTAATTTGAATTTTTGGTTTTTATAAATATCTTCTTTCATAATCTGAATTTATATATGTATACCATAAAATCCGGCTTATAACGCGCTGAACTGGCAACCCTGTGCTTCGTTTCATATAATGTCGCCAATAAGTTGCGATAATACGAATCGAAAATTGGAAATTCAGCAAAATTGGTTTGTTATTGAGCAGTGATTTCATAAATAATTGGAAGAAGCTTATTCGCACAACAATTTTATTTTACTTTAAGACCATACAAGTCTAAATTTCGAACATTAGCATGCCTGAAAACATTATATGGTATAATCAGTATTAGAAAATAAAAACAAATTTATATATGTGCTCGTTACTTTAAATTTTTGTTCTATCATTTTTAATAACCACACACAGAGAGAAAATACACGGACCATATAAAAATGTCAGTACACTTAATTCTGAACTATTCTAAATATACGTAAACAATAAAATGCTCTGATTAATCAACTGCATATGAACTAGAAATCGTACTTAAGTCGTACGACATAGTTACAAAGTATTATACTAAATACAAAGTATATTAAAAAGCAAACTTATTTTCATAGTTTGGTTATTTTGAAGTAATATTTAATTACTCTAATTCAAATAAATAATTGTCAAGCATAATTTAATATTTTTAATTTTACAAATTATCTTATTACGAGCTTTGTAATAAGCTGAACGTCATAGTTTCCTTTTAGAAATTTATATTTAGAAAACTGCATTTTTGTGAATTGTTTCTTAAAAATAATTCATGGAATCCAGACAAATTGAAATTACATACTATCTATGAAATCACAAATTGAATGAAGAACTTACTTTACATTTTAGACAGACATTTTCAGAGTTGAAAAATGAATTGATTATTTTAATATACGATTTTGAAATCGTGACAAATATAATATTTAACAGATTATTTAAAAAACAATGCTTTTCTTATAAACCATCAATCTTGAAGTATTTCTTTCTGACGTATGATTTGAAGCCAAACGATAGAAATAAATTTGCTTGTTTAAAATATAATTCTTTATTCCATTCGTAGGTGGCGCTAGTTATCTTTTTATTATTTTTTTTGTCGAAATAGCTTTGAAATATATTTTACAAGTTGAAGTTTGTCACGTGCCACGCATTTGTGTTTTTGAATTTACTTGCAGTTAATTGTGGAATTTCTTGTATATATTTTTATATTTTAAATTTACAATGTTTTTGTATACGCTGCAGCATTTTTAGGAGATATTTAAAATGTTCAAAACCTCCGAAAAAGGAGAATGATATATATTTTGGGAAATGGTCAATGATTTGTTATTGTAATGGATTTCTTTTTATATGTAATTTTTTCCATAAAATTGTTTATTAAAATGGGGAATATCTTAACTCTTTTTCCTTGCACATATTTTCACTGTTCAATAATTGTAATGTGTTCGATGTATTTTATAGGACTATATTTTTAGCTAATTAGGAAGATATCTATTTTGTTTTGGTTGGTAAGACAATTTGAAATTAAATATTGATAAAAACTTAATTTAAAGAATTGTAATTGTTGTATTAAGAGACATTGTGTGTGTGTGTGTGATGATCTATTCGCCCATTTTGAATCTAGTAATTAATTTTTAGAAAATTATTCCGAATGATGTCTATATACATTGTTCCGCATTTTTCAAGATTACATGATTTTATTTAAAATAATATGCAGGATTGTATGCTTGTGAAAGGGCTACATCTTTTGACTATCAGCTTTAATGAAATAAATTGATTCTTTCAAACATTCTATATCATATTCCTATCTTGTTTTATAGTGAAATATTTTTAGGCAGATAAATCATAAAATTAGCACAAAAAAAATTGCTGTCAAGTTACGTAGCAGCTTCTGCAATAAAATTTAACTTCTATCAGTTATGATCAGTGGCGTAGCTACCAATGAGCTAGGCGGTGTCCTCAAGCTCGGGAAGGGGGCTCGGATGCTGACCACCAAGCAAGCCGAACTTGCGATATATATAACTCTCCCAAATTCAAGATATAAATATAAAAAGTTGCAATAAAACTATAAGCATGGCACTTGTAGGGAATTCCCCTAAATTCTTTTCATTGTTTAGTGTTGTGAACTTTACTTATAGAAAAGTTTATATTATTTTCAATTTTTTTCATTTTTCTATAAACTGTTTCTGTAAAGTTCCATGAAAAATCTTACCATACATATTATTACACCTTAAAAAACCTACACCAGAGGCAATTCCTTCTTAGTTACATTCTATTTTTATAGTAACAATATGATTCATAGAAAGCCAGTTTCCTGTTTAAATATTTCGCAATCTTCTGGTATCTGCAATAGACTGACGTAATTTTGTCTCCCGCCCTCCTCTTTACTTTTGCAGATGTGTTTTTTTAAAAATAATATTGTATAGTATTTTCTCTTGTCCATGCATATTTTTTGTATCATTTCCTGCCTATCTCCGTGAACCATTTTTTAGCTCTAAGTCCTCTGGTGGGTGCGTTTGATCCTCGCAAATAAATAGCCAGGGATTCCCCAACGACATTTTTGTTGCATAGCATTGGGTTACTCTTTACTTTTAACGTCAGTAAGTACTCGAGCACATGCGAAATATAATGCATAAATTATAAAACTTAAATTAGGGATAAAACAAAATCCAGCCGGGTGTGTTAAAGCGCAAACAATGCCAAGAAAGAGACGGTAGTAAACAAAAATTGCAGATATGTATATTTAAAATATTCATCCATTTTTACTAAAAAAAATCCAACCAAGATAGGACCCTCATTTTTTTTTAGTACCAGGGCCTTTTGATATCTAGCTCCACCACTGGTTATGGTTTAAAAAGTAGATTTCTCAAACCGATTTTTTCCTTGTCATCAATTCTTTAAAAAAATTCGGCCTCTTTTTATTTTACACGTATCAGAAGTTTTAATAACAAATTTACATCAGCTGTCTATTCGTCCATTTTAACATTATGAGAAATCCAATAAAGAAATTGATTGAAATTTTTTGAAAGAATTATTGTTGTTTTTTAATTTTTCTTCTTCAGCAGCAAAAAAACCTCTTACAGGCCTTGGCTGCCGCAACAACAAGATCCTTCCAGGGTCCTCGATTTATAGCGATTCCTCTCTAATTTTTAAAGTACAGTCGACTCTCGATAATTCAAACCTTCGATAGTACGAACCTCTTGCTAATTCGAAGTATACCCTCAGCCCCTAAAAAAAAAACTCTTGATATTTCGAACTAAAACAATACGTTTTGGTACACTCAAAATTTCGAAGTAGAATCTGTGGCTTCCCGGAATAGAATACGCGATAATTCGACGTGATTTTATAAAATTCTCGACAATTCAAACACTCACTCTCATGTAGAGTCCTGTAACAAACAGGTTGGACCTTGTATATTTTGTGTTGTATTGTTTCTGCTTTTCTGCCCTGTAAGTTAGTCCCTTTGATGACCATTGGTGTTGACTCAAATAACTCTGACAGAAGCTAAAGTGTCACTAAACAAACTGCGCAACTTTCCCCTTGAAAATCATGTTGATGCAGACATTTTTCAAGCTTCATTTATTCTAGAAAAAATTATTGACAAAGTTAAAATGAATGCCGTAAAAAAAAAGGTAACAGTTTTTTTCGTCAAAATTTTTTTAAAATTATGTACAGCAGTGCTTCTCAAGCTTTCTGTATTTGCGACCTAATTTTCAATCATAGTTTTCATCGCATCCTCCTTCATACAATATCAATGTATTGAATTCAATAATAGTATACTTTGACGTAAATCTACAATACAATTTTAATTATAAACCCTAAAAATTATCAAGATGAATATTACATTTTGTATATAATTTTATTACATGCTTATAGGGTTCACTGGTAGTTATTAAATTTGTTTTTAACTTAGTACTGTTAAATTAATTATGAAATACATTATGCAGTATTGATACATTTATAAGTGTATTATATCAGTGTAAATATGGATTTTATTTTGTCAGAATGTATTTTTCTTTGCTTCCTTTCAGTAAATCAATATTTTTTAAAAAAATTATCTTTTATTTTCCATATACTAGGGCCCCTTTTGTAGAATTATCATGTCCCTCTAGGGAGGCGCGTCCCACAGTTTGAGAAACGCTGATGTACAGTGTACATTCTTTTGATAGTTGTTTTTAATTTAATTGCATTTTTTTCATACAGGACTTTTAACCTCTGTATAATATTTATACTGTATAATATGCACCTTTTAAAAATACTTTAAAATAATTTTATATATTTGTGCACTCTCTTGCTTTATTACATAGTTTCACATTTAAATGTGTTAAAAAATTTATCTTCGTGTATTTTGGGAGTTTTTTTCTACCCTCTTGATAATTCGAAGTTTTTCATTGGTCCCTTCAACTTCGAATTATCGAGAGTTGACTGTAATTAGGTCTTTCTCGATGTCATCTAACCATCTAATTGGTGGTCTCTCATTAGCTCGGTTTCCCTCAGTTTTTTTAAAATTATTTTTTTATAATTAATCAGAGAAAATATTCGATAAACTGAAAATTTAAATATCTGGTTATGAAACATAAAATTTTTGAGTTTTTAATATTAAAGAAATATCGCCTCACTTTGAAAAAATAACACCTAAACAAGGACTCAATCTTATTTGTTAAATTTGAACTGGTTATATATATAGAAGAGAGAATCCATAAATCCTAGAAAATTCTGAAGAATAATAAAATAAAAAATGAAATAATCTAGGGAGTTTTATTCATTATTAGAGAGAATTTTGTTATCGCCTGCTGTTAATAATTTTACTCAAAAGGCCTTATCACACACGTCTTGGAACAACTCGAGTCTATTTGGAACAGCCGTTTCGAGCAGCTGTGAGATTGAAGGGTTGCTGTAAGCAAAACGATACTCTCTGTCGTCAGCTGAGCTCTATCTTCACATTGAAAAATTACTCGCCGATTTTTTTGCATCGAAAAACGAACGTCACATTTCTTTTATTTCGCTCGCGATTGAGTTGACGGTCGAGAACAGAAATGGAGCACCATTTTGTTTAAAATATTATACGCCATTTTTGATGCGTTTGACGAACTGAGACTGCCATCTTTTTTATGACGTAGGGTATTGAAGAACCCCATTGGGTAACATTTCAAGCAATCTTAATTTCCAGGAATTTTTTCAGCTCACTAGAAAAAAAGCTGATCGAAGAAAAATTGCTCCAAATACGTATACGTGTGACAAGGCCTTTAAAGTTGCTGTTATTCGTAATCATAAGATTTGTTCTTAAATTTATTGTTCGTCTATCGAGAAATGTTTGCATCTGAATCAGTACGCAAATGTATACAAATTTCTACATCATATTCTCTTTGAAGGATTTTGATTACCAGATCAAAAAAGTATTTCACGGACACAAGGAATTCTGGCTTGTAAATTATTTCAGCCACATGTATTTCTCAAACAATTAAGAAAAATAAACAGAAGTGCTTAAAAAATTAAAGAATTTTTAAATCCTAGGAATGTAGGATGTAATAAATCCTAGGCTTTTAGGATGCTACTGAATATCTTAAAGGTTCATAATGGTGATTCGTGCATTTATTATGCAAAAACAATAAAAAAAGTAAAAAATAGTAAAGCGATAAGCGATGAAAAAGATGATAGTTAGCAAGTTGATAAACATTTTATACAATGACGTAAAATTTATTATACTGTAATTGCAAACGATTTCATTTATTTATTGTACAAAATTACAAAAGGGTGAGTGGTCCGTGATGCCGTAAGGTAAGAAATGAACAAGAGTGGTCAAGCCATGCCACTATCCCTCCCTTACGGCTGCCGGTTGCCAGTCCAGGGACACGGCGGGTCTATAGGTGGTGGATAACTCTCCAAAGAGCAAAAACATAGAAGGGGGGAGGGAGAGTTAAGGAAAATCTTTCGAATCAAAATTGGCGAGGTAAGAACTGAAGGAGTAGGTGCTCTGGAAACAGTGTAAAGAGGCATAACAATTCGAATTGCTTAGGGCAGTGGTGTGCAAACTATTTTTATTTGCAACCCTCTGTTTTGTGTAAAATTTTGTTGCGGCCCCTGGATAGATAGTAAACGCTTTTTTAATGGTCAATGTAGTTACATTGAAAATCTGGGATTTGCTCTTACAGGGTGTTTTTAAAAGAGTGTTGTGACGTCATTAATTGAAATAACGCCTTTTTAAAATAGCGCATTAAACTTATAAACTATCGTAAAAATGTTATAAAAGCAGTAACATCATAAAAATCGGTTAATTAATCAACGCATAATTTTATGAAACAATGCTTTATTTATACATATGGGTATTTTTTTTAAACGAAAAATACCTTTTTAAAAACTTTAATCATAAGAAGTCAATGCGAGGCATGTGCTTGAAAAGAGCTCATGATTGCTTCTATGTTCGGATCTGTATTGAAAATCGCAAGCCGTAAGTCATCCTCTGTATCCAATCAAGATCGATATTTTTTTTTAATGGCAACTAATGTTGAAAAGCCTGATTAACATGATTAGGTCGATGCAAACTGAATCAAAATATTGATTGGCAAAATATTGATTCAAATCGGCATATTCACTTCCAATCGATAACCAGATTTTTAAATTGAATGCGCACTGTTTCGTCGCTTGAAACATCAATTAACTCTTCTTTTTCTTTTAATGGGATATTGGAATTAATAATATCAAACGAAAATGGATCACGGATCCAACGTAATTCATTTTTCTGAAAATGTTTCGAACTTTTCCGTAAAGTGTTCTCCCAATTTTATCAAACGACGGGACATGATGTTTTTAAATAACAAGAAATATATCTTCTTTTCTTTAGTAAATTCTGAAAAGCACGGCAAAATGTCTGTGTTGTTTTTGTTCTATTTCCTTTGCCAAAGTATCAGCTTATTCTTGAAAGCTTCAATTTTACTGCTTAACGTTCAAATGTTTGTTCTCTCTCCCTGTAGTTTCATATTCAGATCGTTCAGTTTTTCGAAAATATCAACCAGGTAACTGAGTTTCTCAAGAAAACCTTCATTAATGAATGAACGCAATATGTGTTTCTTTTCCACCAAAAATATGTAAACTTCGTTTCTGAATTCGAAAATACGTCGCAATATTTTGCTGTGGGAGAGCCATCTGACTTCGGCTCGTAGTAACAATGTCTCATACACATAACCTATCTCATTACAGAATATTGAAAAGAGTCGACTGATTAGGCTGTTGCTTTTAATGTAAATTAATTACAAAAATAACATCTTTTAATATCTTGTGCAATTCTTCAACGTCTTTTACAATTAGAGCTTGTCTATGTATCATGCAATCGTTGAATACTGGTATGGGGAGGAATTTTCATTATTACCCTCTTAGTCATTATGTAGAAAATTCGTTAAATAGAGATTCATTTTCAACAAGTTTTATATTCTTGGTTACAGGAAAAATTTCGTAAAATAGAGAAATTCGCAAAATAGAGGTTCGTAAAATGGAAGTTCGACTGTAAAACTAAATTATCTCATGTACACTTTGAGAATTGCAATGGGGATTAATTCATGTGACGTCATAGTCACATGATAATGATAACCACGTGTTTCTAGTCAATCATTTCAAAAACTCATGTGACGTCATAGTTACACGATAAAAGCAATAATGTATTTCCAGCTAATCAGTTCATGTGTTCTGTTGTAGCCAACTTGTGCTCTTTGTAGAAACTTTCTTTTAAAAAGTACATTAATAATAACGCACACAAATAAACAAAAAACAAGGTTTTTTTTTTAAATTTTAAAATCATTTTGTGAAGAAATTTTTTATAACATTCTAACATCTTTTGAAATTTGCCATTTTATTTAAGATTTACAATCAGAACAACAAATATAATTAATTTAATGCCTGTTTTGAATTCAATGGAAAACACGTGTTTGTCTTTATCACGTGACTGTCATGAATTGAGACCTTTATTTCCATCGGATCAAACGTCGAATTATAAATCTCTCAAAAATATTGTCTAGTGTCATAATTTTGTGCTTTTTTCAATACTACTTCTGTAAAAAAAAACGAATTTAAAAGTATGATTTTAAAATTATATAAATATGTTAATAATAAATATACAGTGAAATACGTTTAATTCGAAAACTCTTAAGACGAAAGATCGGTTAACACGAAATAATACAACGATCCCGACAAACTATTATGTATTTTTATGCATTTTTTCTGTTAACACGAAACGAAAATTGCTTAATACGAACAGATTTCCCATTCTGGGATTAAACAAGATACGAAAAACACCAGCCGGATTCTACTGTGCTATTGTATTATCGGAAGAATTTATTGCAATAGATGATGATAATGTGCATACAGTCCAAATTATGGAAGCCAAAGTCATTTTGTAGTTTAAAGACTCAAAAAATTTCATTGATGCAGATTCCGACGATGAAAATGAAACGAATAATGCAGCTCTGCTCCCAGATCATTCGAAATGAGAAACGTGCTGAAAAGTAAGCTCAGTTATTTAGAGGCACATTCTAATGGTGAAATGAATAACAACATCGACGACATCGAACAATGTGTGGAAAATTTGATGCTAAAAATAGTAACACAAAGAAAAATATCAGATTGTTTTCCAAAAACTCAATTAATGCTTCGTTTTTCAACAAATTTGAAAATTGAGTGTTATATTTCTTTAAGTTCTTGTAAATGTTTTTATTTCATTGATTTTTATTAAATATATATTTATATATACACATCAATGAACATAAAATGTACTTTTATAAACTTAATTTTGTGCAACATATGTTTTTTGTAATATCCTTTAACACGAAATTCTTTTAACACACACACACAAATAATTTTGTCCCTTCAGTTTTGTGTTAAATGATTTTCACTGTATTTATCTAAATTATTTCATGAAGTCTCCAAATTGGATAGAATAGGTACATATAATAAATTAAAAGGTCAGTTAGGCGTGGTTGTTCTTAAATATTCAGGCGAATATGATGTGTGTATTGGGCTTTTTGTTTGAAATTAATTCCATGACGACCCTGAAGAAGTTTCAAGTTTTTTTTATACAAATCAAGCAATTTCCAAGTGAAATATGTTTATTTAACACTCAGATAATTAAAATATATATATGCACTTAATGTATAGAAACAAATAACTTTTTTTTCAGAAAAAAAATACGGAAATTCTTAATTTTGGAAAATTTAAGCCATGATTTTAAAGTAAAAGAGTTTACCTCTAATGCATTTACAAATTTTTCTTTTAAAAAGTTAAAATTATTTCTTTAAGTGTTTTTTCAAAAATATAACTTCTATTTTCTTAAACTTCTTTTTCTAATGGGTTGGGGTTGGTATTTTGATATTGCAGACCCAGTACATTCCCCCGAAGCTGGTATCTCTTTTTAGTGCGGCACCATATAGGCGGATACCAATCGCCAAAGGTAATTTTGACGCCCACTTTCCTTCCTAGAGGGAAGCACCTGAGTAAAGACAATGTAAACCTGTACTAGGATTTAATTTTGCCGAGAGCACCCAAGCAAAACAGACACTCTAGGGATTTTTTACATGTATAATCAATCACACGACATGGCCACTGTCGATTTTCTGCATCATGAAAATAACCTAGGGAGCATAAGGCCAACGACAAACCAACCACGCCACCCAGCCGGCATTTTTTTAAGCTGATTAATATTAAAAAACTCCATTAATATATTTTTAAAAAATATGCTTTTTATAGTTGGTTTTGATAAATAGTCGTTGATATTTGCTGTAAAAAATAAAAATGTTTGCACTCTTTGAAATAAAAATGTTTTTCTAATGTAAATTCCAATCTCAAAATAAGAAAAGGAATTCATCCAATGTTTTAAATAGGCCTACAAATAAGTGTTCCAAATATCCATTTTATGTATATTAAGAACAGACGTTTTTGAATCAAATAGTTTACTAAGTTTTAAAAAGTTTCATTTTTTCCCCCTGAGATTTTTCATTCTATGTTTAGATTGGGAAAAAATAAAAAGTTATGCATCAATGAATGTAATTAGAAAAATCGAAAAAAGTATGAATACTTCAAACGTAAAATTAAAAAAATAACAACACAATAACAACAACTTGAAAAAAGACATAGGGACAACAAAATTCAAAGTGCATTTTTATATTTTATGAGGATTTTAGGGAAAGTTGTCGCGAAATAAAACAAATACCTACTTCTTTTAAATTCAAACAGCACGAGGTCGACTCCTGCTAGGATGCATCTGATTTAATTATGGTATAATTATTCTCAGTGGGTATACTTTTTTTCTTGCTTCAGGAAGAAAACTAAAATAGGCTTTGGTTGCTTGAAAAATAATCCATTCTTTTGCACTAGCAGTCGAATTTCTTTCATCGATGTTATTTGTAGAGAACGATGATGAGCTATGTTTTCGGACTATCGCCATTGGAAGTAAGTGCAAAGTTTTTATTAATACCTTAAGTTTTTTTTAAAAAAAGAAATCGATTAAGAAATCTGAATAAATGTTAGTAATTCTTGCACTTACATAAATTAGAAGCATTTAAAAACATATCCTTACCATGACAGTCGTTTGTAGATAGCATTATGTCCGTAAAATAAGAACACGTTTGATTTTTTTATAAAAAATTCTGTAGGTAATTCTCTTAAATTAATGTTCAGTGTTTTATAATAACTGTATTTTAATTCATAAATCAGGCATTCGTTGAATTCTATTCTGAATACATTGTAAAAAATTGGGAAGTTTTAATTTTTTTAACCAGTATTGTTCTTCAAACTCTATTTATAAATATACTTACGACATCGAAAGTAAATTCGATTTCAATTCATCTACGTTTTGTCTCTTAAAAGAAAGTGTCATCGGTTTAAATAAATTGTATGATTTTTCATACTTAAAAATACCTTGTGAATTTAGTTTTTTATTCCCTATTTAAAATTAAAATAATTCCCTTAAAAAATTAAATTTCTTTGGATCAATACTGTTTACAACATGCATTTGAATTACTTTTTAAAATTTAAACATTATTTTAAAATTATTTTAATTGAATAATTTTACACTATGGTTTGGGAATATATTATGATGTAATTTCCCTACAATGATAAAAAAATAAAAAAAAAATATTACATTAGAAATTTTTTTTAGTTTAAATATGATTAAGTTATTATTGTTCTGGAAACAGTCGCAGTAGATTGTTATGCGAGATTGAAATATTTGTTTACTGCAGGATTTTCAAAAGATATATTTTTTCTTAATGATTACAAGTCATAATCATACAAAATTTTAATAACCTTTATATAACAAGTATTTAAAACCTACAGTGACATTTGGTTTTAGTTAAAATTATTTTGCAACATTTTAGTTTGATTAAAACGTTATTAATCTGTTCACTTTTCAAAAAAAAAAAAATATGAAGAAGAAACTTTTTTGTTTCAAATTTAACGTTCGTTTATATTGTCCATAAGCTTTTATTTTTCAAAGTTCGTCTTGGAATTTTTCTTTTTTTGAGTGTTTGTTTTTCCACGTTTACTTTTTAACAAACATTAAATTACACAAGCCTTATTTAGAGAGAGAAACAATGATCTTTGCTGAATTTACAATTAAAAATGTATTTTAAACTGTAATTCATTCATATATTTTACTTTAATTTTATTTTGTGAAATTACGTAATTCCATAAATATTGAAAATATTACAATTGTTTTAGTTGATACAATATCAAATTTCTAAATATAATCCAAAATAAAACTTAGTTGCACATAAATGCTTGGATTAAACATTGATTTGAATTCAATTTTAATTTATTTATTTTAGTTCGTATTTTTAATATATTTTACCTTTAAAAGAATTCATCTTTGTACTTTTCTAGGACATTCTAGAACAATTTCTAGGTTTTTATTTCTTTAATGTGAGAAATATAATAATATGAATTATTTCAATAAACAGTAAGATCGAAAACAAAAGAAGAACAAAAAATTATATATTATGTTACAGTTTGAATTAATTGATCTATTTTTCTAAAAATATTATATATTGTTAATTGTTACGTTATAACTGATCTCTTCTAAAATAATATACAAACATTATATATCATTCATTTGCGATATTTTTTATTTCACCATCACTCAGCTCAATTCAATATATTAAGCAATATTCTACAGTTTTCATGTGCCTACATTTTTCATGTCATTTTTTATCCCCTGCCTTATCAAAATAAATAAAAATAATAAAGAAACAGATAAAATAAAGATGAAATAGTAATCCCTTCTATATATTTATCTATTTCGATAAAATAGGTGTAAGAAAATTGATAGAGTATTTTCTAATTATTTGAACTGAGCAGAGTAACGGTAAAAGGAAAAACGTGTTGTAGAACACAAACTTTTCATTCTGTTTTATTAGAAAAGTTTCATTTCCTTTTCTATAGCTGATTTTTTAATATATAAAGCCCCACAGATTGATTTCAAACAATTTTTAGAATGATGCACTTTTGTTTATTTCAAACACTTCGAATACTTTATTTTTTGCATAACTACTTTTTTCTTGAAATTTCGAATGCATCATTTAATGAGTTTTAGTTTTTTTGGGTATAGTATTGCTCATAAAAGAAAAGTTCCTGTGAAGATTACCAATATATAAATTAGAATATGGCCACACCAAGAAACATGATCTAACATCTTTAGTTATAATACTAAGTTAACCTTTTGGAATGAATAACTACGTCTTTAAGCTTTTATTGTACTCTAAAAAATCAAAATTGATTTTTTTTATTTTTTGAATACTTAATTGCTTGTGAAAATTACATCATTGTGAAAGAATAATTGGAAGTAAGTGAATTTTCTACCATGTGTTATTTATTGTGATGTAAATAAACGATCAAATCCATAAAGCAATAAAATGAAAAAATGTCAGAAATTAATATCCTATTTAACCATTCAGCGCAGCGATGAAAGCTTGTGTATGCCATTGAATGGAATCATACAGATTCTGAGGAAGGGAGAGGAGATGGGAGAGGGATTCATGCAGAGGAAGGGAATACTGAAATAAAAATAATTTTATGATTTAAAGCAGTGATTTTAATCCCGCGGACCGGTCAACATTTGATAATTTTACCACTGCCCGTTAGGGGGGGGGGGAAGTGATTGTTTATATTTTAGATTGTTTTGATTTAATAATTTTAATTTAAATCTATTTAAACAAGCCTTCAGTATAAAATACAATCACACCAAAAATGAGCATAAAAGGGATTTAACATGGAATATAAAGGGATTTTCATAAAAAGTCGCGCATACCCGAGAGAAATACACCACAGTAAATAAAATGAAGATAATTTAATGTTCCTTGTACGGCCTAGTACTATTTGATCCACGGGCTGGGAGTTGGAGACCACTGATTTAAAGTATCAGCTATGCATCCCTATATTTAATTGGCCCTATTTAAACATAGAGATGTCTAATAATTTTTAAAAATATTCAACACTCGCCAACTTCGATATTTTGTAAAAATTCTGGTGACAAAATAATTGTAATCTACTGTTTAAAAGTTATAGTAGTAGTTATTCATCCGTATGCAGAAAAAAATCGGTGTACTAGTAGTGCTTTTAAATGCACATTGTATGCACTACTTGTTGTTGATATTAGAGTTTTTTGTGGTCAATCAAGATTTGGGTTCAAGCCGTTATATATTCATTTTACTGCATTCATTTCTTTTACAGTTGACTAGTTTAATGTATGTAAATGTATACTTCAGATGCGATTTGTAGTGTATTAAATGTTCAGGAATATACTGTATTGTTGCATCAATTTATCAGTTTTTACATTGTGGCTTTTGTAGTTCACAAATTTTGTACTATTTCAAATGGTTGATGTGAATTTTTTCTATTTTTCAGCATTGGTATTTCTTCAAGAATATTCAAAGAACAGTGCCCTCCATTATGCTGTGCTTGCTTCTTCTATCTATGATAAGTAATGCCGTAGGAACAGGACCTTCATATTATCCATTAATCATTCCCATAAGAACAAGTGGACCGCCCAAACACACGACACATGTAGTTACTCATCCGTAAGTTTATGCTTTATTTTGAAATGATGACTTCCAATTTTATTGCCGATTTTGAAAAATAATATGTATATATATATATATATATATATATATATATATTGATCCAATACTTTGTGTCTCGTCTATACGCGTATATTTGTGACGGATCTATACGCGGCTCTGACTAATTCCTTGGGGACTCTTTGAGGGAAACATTTCTTTCAACCAACTTTTACCGAAGGTAAGAAAACGTGATTATTCAAATTAAGTTTATTATATAAATTCTGTATTCGCGTGTTTTTAGAGTTTGTGAAGGGAGGATCATGAGTTATTGAAGTGAGAATCAGATTATTAAAGTGAGAATTGAAGATATCCAAAGTGAGGATCACTCGGATGTGAGCTGATCCAGACAGCTATTAGTGTTCATGGTCTCATCCGTAGGACTTCTGACTGACAAGAGTTCAGGTATTGTGCGTATTATTTAAATAAATGTTCTAAAGTAAACTGCTAGGGCGCGTCTGAGTTAATAACGAGCTTGTATAGGTTATTGTAGAAATTAGTTGAATGTCCGTAAATATTATCCCCAGGCTAACTGGTCGCACCTTTGCGCTCCATTCATTGATCTGAATTATCTTAATTGGATTATTATTGTGTTTGTGTTAATTCTTGTGACAAAAAAAAAAAACGGTTTTAGTGAATCATGTCGTCTGATCAATTAGTTGCTCCCACACATTTAGCCGGGTCCGAGAGTAGACAAGGGGATTACAAGGAAGTAGGAATAGCCAATCATTACAACTTTTGTCATCTTTCTGGCAGTAGCATGATTCCAAGCTCATACAATTTTTGCTCTTTGCTGTAAAAAACTGATCCAAGTGATTTTTGACTTCCTCATTTGAAGTAAAGGTGAAATAATAATCAGAAGGTGTTTCAGATCTGGAGAATATGGTGGGTGTGGCAGTATATTCCATTCAAGCTGTCAAAGCTTCTGGCGAGTTACCAAACTTGAATGAGATCTCGCATTATCTTGGTGGAACAGTACACCTTTTCTGTTGATCAATTCTGGCCTTTTTTGTTTAAGTGAATCATTCATTTTGTCCAGCTGATGACAGTAAACTCCAGAAATTAACGGTTGTGTTGTCCGGTAAAAGCTAAAAAAGGGCGATTTCTTTAAAATCCCATCAAACAGGTAGCACCACTTATTTTTTGAAGAATATTGGCTTTCGAAATGCTTTGAGCCCAGTGCTGGTTTAAGTTCATAACCGGCCCGGAGTGCAGATCTACAGGACCCCTTGGCACTTGAGGATCGAAATTTATAACCAGAAAATCTGGTTAAGTCCAGCTTATCCGGACCCTGGGTACCCGCCTCAAGCGCCCAATGGATAAACCAGCACTATTTGAGCCGGTTCATCTTTTTTTAAAAGCTTTTTTAAAAGCTTTTATTTAACTTACAATGTATGTATGTATGTATGTATGTATGTATGTATGTATGTATGTATGTATGTAATTTGTTCGGGTGGAATCTTGCAACTCAATTTTGAAGCTGATATCTTCCTCCCATTGAGCTGAAATTTTGTATACACGTTTAGTTTGGATGACAATGCATGTTTTGACCATATATATTCCGATATTGCAATTAATTAAAAAGATATTAATTAAAAACGTTAAACTAGTTTTGGGCGCCAACTTGGATATATCTGCATTGTTGTAATAATTTTATTGTTACAACAATGACAAAAGTTGGCGTCGAAAATCAGTTTTCAGCCAAACTGGAATTTCATAACGTTGCGCTATTGACAGTATTAATTAACTTTGTCTAAAAAATAATTACATTTCTACAACGTAAAAACAATCTAATTTCTACAACGTATGCAATTTTGTTACAAATTTCTATCTATTTCCTTGGATTTAAATTCAAAACAAAAAAGTAGAGCTATTTTTCAAGTAGATTGGTACATTGTATACCTTTCTCAACGCTGCCAAGTTAAACTGAGATGGAGTATTGAAGAAATTCTTTAAATAATTTATCTAACTTTAATCTATGAAACTCAAGACAAAAATAATTACAGAATCGGAAAGATCATTTTTTAATGTATCTTACCCATCAAAAAGGAATCCGCTAGGAAAACAATAAGAGAAATATTATATAGAAATGCAATATATTTTCGATTAAAAAAATAATTGTACAATAAAATGAAGTAATTTTTTTAAGAAATTTTCTAATTTTAAGCCTACGAGTAATTTAAATATACCTCATTTTATCACCAGTAATCTAAACACACACTACGACATGTGTCCTTAAATTTAATTACAAGTAGAATCTGTTAATTTTATTTGAATTTAATTATTGATTTTTTCAAAATCAAGTTTCTGAAGATGTTTTGAGCAATTAAAAAAAAATAGATTCTTACGTAGAAGATATTCAATGTCCAGCAAAAAATTATCATTATTTGATAAAACTTTCTTTTTGATTACAAAATGCGTTTTTAGTCTTAAGCATTTTATTGATTAATACAAATATTTAAATGCCTTTTGAAGTTTTTAATAAACAATTAAAATTTTCTTCTAATATGTTAGAGAAATACATCCCTTATCTTCAAAATATTTCAAATAAATAATATATTCTTTAAGTTTTTCAAAAATAGTCAAAATTTTAATTAAACATTTAATAACTTTGTCATTTATGAAGATAATCTCACTAAACCTTTTTTTTCGTGTGTAGAACAATGTTAGCCAAAATCTGCATGAAGATTGAAAAAATTGCTTAACAATTATGGATTTAAAAAAATTGTGTTTTTAGTCTACCATTTTGCGAGAATTAATTCAGCTAAACCAGGGATGGCGAACCAGCGTTCAATGAGTTGAACAGGCTGAGAAACCTGTCCAGCGATAACTAAAAAGTAAAAAATAAATTAAATGTAAAAAAAACTTTTTTAAGAACAAGCTTTTATTTAAACGCGCTAAAAAGAATAAAATAAACTTTTCCTTTAAAACTTTTTTACTATCAACTTATAACGTCATTACACAATTTATATGATATAAAAGCTTGTCGCGAGATTTACCTGTGTAGATAAACAAGTAAAATAAATAACTTGACCTGATTGATTTTGGTTTTTAAAAATTCAAACTAAGTAAATATGAGTACTTAAATATTGCGACAAGCTTTTATATCATATAAATTGTGTAATGACGTTATAAGTTGATAGTAAAAAAAGTTTTAAAGGAAAAGTTTATTTTATTCTTTTTAGCGCGTTTAAATAAAAGCTTGTTCTTAAAAAAGTTTTTTTACATTTAATTTATTCTCCATGATCTCGTGTGTTTGACATTGTGATAGACAACCCATTTTTCGTTCCCAGTGATGATACGCCTCAAAAAAGGATCCTTTTCTTGATGTTTGAGAAGCAAATCACAGACATCAACGCGATGACACAAATTTCTTTTCGTGAGAACATGAGGAACCCATATATAGAACTTTGAGGCTAAACCTAGGCCATTAAAGTGGTCGTGAACAGTTAAAATCGATTAATTTAACCTCTCAGCGATCTCAAGAGTTGTTATTCGCCGGTTTGTTTCAATTATTGCCTTTATTGTTCCTTTATCAGCCTCAATTGGTCTTTCAGAATGTGGTGCATCTTCAACATCAAAATTGCGGGATCGAAATTTTGCAAACCATTTTTGGCATTGGCGTATAGTCAATGCGTCTTCTCTATACGCACCAACAATTTTTTTTCTTGCTTGAACATCATCTCTATTTTTTCGATAATAAAAAAGTAACATATGCTGAAAATGCTGCTATTCACTCTTCATGTTTGAAAGGGTACCAACCATTGCGTTGAATAAAATTGACTTTTTCACAAGGAAGCGTTGCTATATCAGCTTTCAAAACATACAATGATTATGCGGCTTGAATGTAATGTTAAGTGCAAAAAAAAACAACAAAAAACAATTAAGTCCCTTGTTGGGAAAAAACAAAACTACGTTCCGAACAATTCAATATATTGAAGAAATAACTTTTTACTCGTGTATTTTACAGGAGAGTTTTGTTTTCAAGCTGACAAATCTCTACAGGGGCGTAGCTACCTCAGTATCAATAATACGAGGCTCCAAGCTTCAGGGGCCCCAAAATGTGTGATAAAAACATCGGAAAATGTTAGGGGGCCCCAAAAAGAACCAAACAAGGAATTTTGATACAGGGCACATGCAAGACTAGCTACGCCAGTGCTTCTCTGTCAAAATGGAGATAGCAGATGAATTATGTAACTCCGTTCGTAAAATAAATTAGTTTGAAAAATATTCCAATCTCTTGTTATTTCTTCACAATTACCCTCCATTGGCCGAAAATAAATTCTGTTTACATTTTTGGTTATTCGGTTCAGGTAAATTAATTAAAAAATAATAGGCAGCAAAAAAAAAAAAAAAAAAAAAAGACGCAAGTCTTGCATATATGTTTCATAAAATGTAAAAATTAAAATACTCAAAAACATTTTCCTTTTAATTCAGGGAACGGCATTATTGTATATATATATATATATATATACAGTCAGACCTCCATTTTACGAATCTCTATTTTGTGAATTTTACTATTTAGCGAACTTTTTTTTTTGGAACCAAAAATAAAATATATTGAAAGATGAATCTCTATTTAACAAACTCTCCACATAACGAACTTTTTTACGGGATTTAGCAGCTTTGTTAAATGACCAATATGTATATGTATAATTTATTACATAAGTAACACCTGTCGTAGTAAAACCTTTCAGTAAAATATTTTCTGTCCCATTAATGTGTTGCTGTTCATGTTCCTTTTCGCTGCTTCTTTGCACCATAGCTCGCCACTACGGTATTTGCGACTCTACATTTCTATGTGATTCCGAATCGTCTCTGTGCCCCCCTACACAACCTGAAAGTTTGTCGGTCTGGAAGCGAATCACCCCCCCCCCTCCTTAATATTCAACAATGTAATTGTATTTTGCATTGTAAATAATTATTGAAAGATCAACAAAACTATATAATTAATAATATGTTTATTAACATAGAATATGTTTTAGATATATGGAATGGAATCACACAATAATCGTCACTAAAGCTTACAATATTTGTCATTTAATTGCTGTTATTTTTACCGTTTTGGCATAACAATTCAAGGTATATAATTCGTGAAATTTAATCACCTTAATATTAATTAAAAATTGCGTTCCTTGAGTATTATTTAGATGCCTATCATACAAATTTGAAACATTGTAATTATGATATTAAAATATCATAATATGATTAATAAAATTAAAACATTCTCTATAACTATTTGAATTTAAATTCATATATGTATGTAATTTCATTATTTTTAATTTTTCCCTAGCGTGATTCGAACTCAAGTGGTTGTATTAAATGACGATGACCATCATCATAATAGGAACCACCATGATCTGCTTCTTAACCACCAGGACAATGAGTATAGAAATCAAATTTTAAATCAAGAATCTCGAATACCTCATCTTTCTCAAGAAAATAAATATTCTATTCCGGTTGAAGAATCATCTTGGAAACCGATTCAAGGCTTTCCAACAGGTTATTTGCCTTTAAAGTATCTTAGCGAAGATGTACATAAAGTGTCTGATGTGGTTCGCAAAGTAATGAGACATTCAGAAAGAGACGACGATGAAGAAGCGAACTTAATTTTGCCTGTAGGTATTAAAAAACTTCATAATCCTCAATTAAGATTGCCTCGCAGAAAACCTTTCAAGTCTAGGTACAGTAATCTACTAAGTGAAGGTAGACATACAAGAGGCAGAGTTGTTTACGATGCCCAACCGAATCAGAAAAACATATTTCCAAGAAATAAACATTTCAGTTTTGAAAACGTTCGATGCCATTGCCAAATTATGTAGAACTGATTTTATGACACTAGTGGATGAATATTTTAAAAATATGTAAAATATTTTTAATACTTTTTCAGAACTTGATAATTTTTCTTTTGTATAAATTTGTAAAATAAATTTGTTTTGTTTAGTTTATAATAAAAGCTTAATATAATTGATTATTATTATTTTTTTAGTAAATATGAAGGAAAATAACATGTCCTTAATTTTCTTATTACCTTTAACAAAAAAATATATTATCAATATAAATCTGGTCGAAATGCTGGGTCTATGTTCATTTGTTGTATTTATTCATATTGTTATCTACATAAATTACAAGTAAAATAAATACACTTACACATTATATATATATATATATATATATAAGGAGAGAGTGAACTAACAGTAAGAATTGAAAAAAAGATCATGATTTGTCTGCATTGTTGCAACAATGCTCATCCGGTTTGGCTAGTTTGGCTGAAAAACCGGTTTTCGACGCCAACTTTTGTCATTGTTTTAACAGTTACATTGTTTCAACAACGGAGACAAATCTAAGTTGGCGACAAAAACCGGTAATTAATTTAATTAATTAACCGGTAGTTAATGAATTAATATTTGAAAAAACTGTGTTAACATCAAGTGTGTGTCCTCCACTACAAGTTTAAAAAAATTTATTTGAACTTGATTATAGATGAATATAAAGTATTTTATTAATGATTGAAAATTTGAACAAGGCATATATATGTATATATATATATATGTATATATATATATATGTATATATATAGAGAGAGATAATAGAGTAGAAATTGAAAAATGAATGTTTGTGTGTGTGTCAGTATGTTTCTTAGGCCTTCCTAAACCGTTCATCCGATTACGATGAAACTTTTGGGGAATGGTTAAACGTATGCTAGGGAAGGTTTCTGATTTAGTAAAACTATGTTCCGATAGATGACACGCGCGTCGTGTAGAGGCAGTTAGTTTAGGCAGCAGAGACAACCGCCGGTAATTAAATAAACGTTGGTGAAGGTGTCAAATTTTTGGGAGTGTTCGTGACATTTAGGTTTTTTTAATGCAGAATTTTGATCCTAGCTTCTTTAAAAGAGAAATACTCTTGCATCTTGTTTTCTAATATATAGAGCACATCATTCCTGCTTTAAGATTTTTCTTCTTCTTTTTGCTGTCCAATGATTCTGTCACTAAAAGAAATAAGATTGCACTGTTCAAATAATCACTTCAATTAAATTAAATTTATATAAACTATACACACACAGAAAGGTAACATTCAGTTTTGAAATTCTGAAACATTACAATTAGTCTGAAAAAATTATAAAAAAATTCAATTGCGTTAAGTATTGTGCTAGAAATAAAGTGATATAAAAACAGCAATCAAAACTTTTATGGTATGAGAAAACAAACACAATAAATAGAACGAAATGATTAGAATGTAATTAAATACTCTATTATTAATACGTTATTATAACAACTCAAACGTAAATAGATTAAAATTCAATATAATTCGAATAATATTATTTTATTTTTACTGAGTAAAGTGCTCTATTTAATGGTCAATTGTGAGAGAAAGTATTCAATTATAAACATAGAACGTTTTGATGAATTTCTCTTTAATTATCTTATTACATGAGACAAAATAATATGCATTAAATTTTATAGGGTATTGTTTTTTGTATACTATTTTAAAGTGCTTTTAAGAAATTAAAAAAAAACAATTGCGGAATTCTAATTATAATAAATTTTAAGCATCTTAAGTTGAAAGTAAATAGTTCAAAAAACTAAATATTTATAGTTTTTCAAGGAAAATTTATAAGATACGGAGGAAGTTGTTATCAAGATGTAACAAACACACAGCAGTTTTATATTCCAGAAGTTTCTGGAAACAGATTGTACATCCTTCATTGTTATAATATTGATTTGAAGCGCGGAAATATTAACTTGTTTAAATGTAAAATAAATAACAGGTTGTTCAGTATATAATTACCAGGAAGTTAAGAATACACATAAAAAAAACTAATAATCTTCGGTAAAGTAGTGCTTGGATAAAGATCAAACTGAAGTAATAATTTTGATGTACATCAATAATAACAGAAATTAACAAAACACTGACTTCATCTTAACAATTTATTTCCTCCTAATAAAACATTTGTACAAGAAGTAACTTTAAAGCCTTTTCAAACATAATTGATAAATTTTAAAAGAAAAGAATGCATTTTAAAATTATTTTGCTTATAAAAAGTTTTTCGCAATTAACGTTGTTCATCACAAAGAGAGAACTTATTATTTGTTACTTATTTCCATATTAGAAAAATCCAATGTCTATTATTTTAAATTAATAAAGTGTGTAAAATACACTTTTAATTTATCAATTTATTCTAAAATAAAAATACACTCTTTTAATTAGGATAAATGACTTTTAGTATTTCGAATATTTATAAGTTCTCTGCAACATTCGTACCTTTTTGTAGAGAATACCTTCACTTTTAGTAAATGGAGCATTAATACAATGCCATTTTTCAATTTTGAAAAAAAAATTAGCATTCAAGTAGTTTCTAGAAGGAATTCTTATTTTGTTCTTAAAAGAATAATAGACGAATTTGAACGAATCTTTTTTGTTCTTTGCCGAAATCGTTTCGTACTTCCTTGATAGGCGATGCCCTAGGGAGAAAACGAAATAAGGAACTATTCCGACGTAATGTGTGTCGTTTATATCTTCTTACCTAATTCTCACTTCGATAGTTTTAAGTTGCTGCTGTGATTGTAATACGCAAGAGTAGTCATGCGTTTTTAGATGTTTCCCTGTATTTTGAGAGGAAGGTATTGTTACGATGAACTGTTATAATTTCAATTAACAAACTTTTCAGATTGAATTAACGAAACTATTATTCTTTAGACGAGGAAAAATGCTAAAGAGCACCTAAAATTAAATTCTGATTAAAACAAGTTTATTTAGAAATAAATCAATCAATTCCTTTTTTTAAAATTGAATTTAAAGGTACTTTTATAAGATATATTAGGGGAATAAACCAAATTTATAAGTCAACTTACCAACCAAACTGATGTACTGATTTAAATAATGCTCTTAATTTTAAGTAAGAATATATA
>BMAO01019638.1:0-19693 GCA_019973975.1 Trichonephila clavata | reverse complement strand
TTTTCCTTTGCAATAGTCATTTATATCAAATAATCTAAGTCTTTGAATATACAATACCTATTGGTCTAAATTTTGTGAAAATATGAATTAAATGGATGATAATAAATACTAAATTGGATATTTCATACTTATTTAAGAGGACACAGTACGATTCAATTGACAAAAATCGGTTAAAAAAATCAAATGTAATTTTTTTAGCCTAAATTATTTTTTATGTACTTCTCTATAACTTCACAAAATTTGAAAGCTCTAAACGTAAAAAACGCAGAATTATGATATTTTATACGTTCGTTTTTATTCACATCCCTATTGTAAATCAAATTTTTAAATTTTCTTATCTCAAAAAGATAAAATAACTAGTTTGCCTTCATTTAAAATTCTAAAGCTTTATTTTCTATTGAGCCTAATGTTTTGAAGTTTTTTTTTACTTATTGCTAATAGTACATGTAACAAAAGTTGGTATGCATTTTTGAATCAATGCAATGCTTATTTTTTAAAAATAATTTAACTCAGAATTTATACATTTTTTAAGGAATTTTCAATAAGCATTCATAAAAAGAGGTATTGTGCGAATACTAATCAGCTATCGCAAAACCCATACCAACTTTTGTTAAACATAGTTTGGCGTAGTTATAAATCGAATTTCATGCGTGTAAATTTTTGTAGGCGAGGAGTAGTATTTTAAAATCACTTCACAAATTTTAAGTTTTTCCTTAAAAAATTAAACGCCTAGCTTTTTATGAAACTTTGAGCACAAAATCTGTTTTATATAGTATACACACATAGAAGGCAATCAAAAAATTTTTGAAAATCCTTAAATTAAAATTTTTTGCGTAAATCGTACCATGTCCCCCCTTAAATAGAAATTTATTCCAGAATGTGTGTGTGAGCCTAGAAGACAAAAAATATTTTAAGGCTACAGTTATATATATTTTTTGTACTTTCATACAATCATCAAATTAATCACAATTCCATATTTAATAAGAAGGCATTCATATTTATGCAAATATAGGGGGGGGGATACTAATCCACAAAATGCATTAAGTTGTTTCCCTTATGTGCAATCCACATGAATTGGTACAATATATCTTTATAAATGAAACACTTGTTGATGCAATATGCTGGAATTTTCGATTACTTTTAGACTCACGTACGGAGCGAATTCCTCTATAAAGACACCCCGCTGTGATTCTGTGGTACGTGTGTACATGGAAGTTTCCGTCTCCTGGTTATTACGGTTCAAATAGAGATGTGGCTTTATTACTAGTTCAGACGTGACAAAATTGATAAGAAAGCTTTGGATGCAGAGTAAAGAAATAAAATGAAATGAAAAGGGTGACTAGAATATTCTCAAGCACACACTCATTTTTCTTTAATTTTTTCTTACAAAAAAGTCTAACATAAAAGAGTAAGTTTCACAAAAAAATATTAAAAGTATTTTTTCTATTAAAAATTTAATTCTCAGCTGAAATAAAAAAAATGGTAAAATTTAAGTTTTTATATACCAATGCAATTTTGATTATTTCAAAAGTTGATGAAATAGAATACGTAAAATATACTACAGTTGAATCTCCATATAACGAACCTCTATTTTGCGCACTTTTTCCGGAATCAAGAAAATTTTTCTACTTCTTTGTTAAATAATTTCCAAATAGCGAAGTGCATTTTCTATTTAACGAACTTTTTCTCTTGTATTTCGATTTCTGTCTCCCTATTTTAAAAATATTTCAGGACCTTTTTTAAATTGTTCTCTCCAGCACATTTAATGGTGATCAATGACATTTAGCTGGTTTTGCCAGGTGCCTAATTCCCGTAGAGCAATGAAATGGCAATATAATTTTTTCAAACAAAACTAACAGAATTTGTCAGTAATTAAATTTAATGACTCATTAGGCTAGTGTATGCTTAAAATTACTGATTATAAAATAATGTACGTTTAAAATTACTCTTAGGCTCAAAATTAGAAAATTTCGTTAAAAGTTTCATTAAATTTAATATAAAATTATTTTTTAAAGTTCAAAATTCAGTGTATTTCTGAACCATGTTTTTTCTTCTTGTTTTTCTGGTAGATTTCTTTTTGATAAGTAAGCTATATAAAATGAATAGATATTAACTTTAAGAAAAAATGTTGCATAATTAGTTTTTATTAAGTAATATAGAGTGTATATGAATTGAAAGTTTGTTTTTTGAGGTATTTAAAATATATTAAAAGATGAATCTCTATTGAACGAATTATCCGTATACGGAACTTTTTTTCTGGATTTAGCAGCTTCATTAAGTAGAGGACCGACTGTATTTTTAAATTTTTGTATTACTAAATTTCTACATTATATAAGAAAAACTGAATAATAAAATCGACAGAGGGTGCGGAAATCATACACATTTCTTATTTTTTTTCAACCACATTAAATAATGGAAACTGGATTTGAAAAAAAAAATATCTAAATTAAATGATTAGTTTGACATGATATATTTCTTGATATTTAATGTTGATATAAAATGTAATGTAAAAATACAATTTCTAACATTATTTTTCACTCTATGGGCTTACAAAAAATCTTCGTTAAGTATTACATCATTAAAAGTACTAGATACCCTTTATATATTAGTGAAACGGTTCCATTCTCTTAAAAAGCCTGTTTCAATTATAAGGGATTATAATTTATAATAAAATAAATACAAATATTAATTTTAGACATATACCGTATTTGTTTCAATAAAAGCCGTAGTCTAAGCTCTTAAAAGATTTTGGTGAAAAAAAAAATGAAATAAAAATAGGGTAAAATGGTTTATTAATGGTTTTACCAAAATTTTTAAAAAAAAACGATATGGGAATCAATTAGAAGAGAGTTATTGATTTATTTTATCAGTATTTAAAAACTGTTAAATAGATATATTAATATGTAATTGATTTTAACTGTCAATATCATGCTCAATTTTCCCATCGAATGACATTTTCCACCTTCGATTCTAAGTTTCTCCGATTTTCAGTAGCATTAGCATAGAAAAAAAGAGCAGATTAGATTCAAATAAATACGTTTTACAGTAATGTCCAGAAAACTCAGCAATCGATAACTTGGAAATGTGGATAACTCGGTTACACCTTTGTAGGTCGAAAAAAAACCCACATTTGTTCGCTCCTGGTTCTTTTTTTCGACCTACAAAGGTGTTACCGAGTTGTCCAGATAAGCAGGTTATTCGATTACTGAGTTTTCAGGACTCTACTGTAAACTGTATGTATTTGGATTTAAGTTGCGTGCGTTTTAGAGAGAAATTAGTTAGTTAAACGTGATGGTGCAGAACATGCTATCTTACTCTACCCAATGCCGGTTTATCCCAGGGGCCTGGAATAGCCCGTATGAGCTGGACTTAACCAGATTTTCTGGTTATAAATCTAGATTTGCCAGTGTGAAGAGGGCCTGTAGATCTTCTGCGCCCAGAGCACAAAATGAGTTTAAATCGGCACTGACTCAACTCCTGAAAATGACTTCCTAGATGTGCAGAAGCCGATGAAAATGACTTCGAATTGTGGTTTCAAAACTATACCGAGCAGAGTATTATTATGCCCGATGCAGAAATTAATGCTACAGTTCCAGGTAATGAAAAAGTGCCGGAAAATAACGCAGGCATCAAATTTGAGGGAACCGTACAAACTCTAGAAATATCACTAAGAGAGTGACTAAAGGCAGTTGAAACCCCTCTTCAGTCTTTTGATCAAGGTGCATCAGTAATGAACTTACTGTTCCCTCGTCATATTCGTAATGAAACAGGAAAACGCAGAGAGAAGTTGGAAGACAACAGGGCATTAGGCATTTCTTTTGAAAAATAGCTAGTTTTTGCAAAAAGTCGGTTACTTAATCTTCATTATCGACAGCTTGTCTTCTGTGAGATATGTCTGATCATACTGTATAATTTTAATGTATACTATAAATGTAATTTAAACATTCTTTTGCATGCAATAAATAATTTATGTTTTCATAAAATACGTAATTTGCCTTTGTTTTATTTGGGCAGTTCATTTATTTATTTATTATTATTATTATTTTGTATTTTCAAGCAAACAATACATATGTGTGCAGTACAATATTTTCTCACGAAACGCTCATATTTATTCTGTTTTATTCCCATTCTCGATAACCTGGCATTTTCACAACCTCGACCATCATTTGGTCCACATTAAGCTGAGATTTCGGTACTCTACTGTGTTATTTTTCAATATCATTAAATGACATAAAATGAATTAAGAAAAAAGTCCAAATTATATGATTTGTTTGACTAGATATTTTTGCAGTTTTTTTAATGTTGATATAAACTGTAAACGAGATAAAATATTTTAAACTATTTTCATTTAGAAGGTTTATAATAACTTAGCTCTAAGTATAATATTTTAAAATAACCAATAAAAACCTTATACACACCCAGCTATTTTTTTACGCGGTATTTTTTAGAATGTTTGGAAATAACATGGTACACACACACGAATGTAACGAATTTCTTTAATCAAATGTTTTGTTCTAGCACGAATTTCAAAAAAAGGTGGAATTCGTACCTTTAGGATGAAGACAAATTGATTGAAATTACGACAGTTTATGATAGTAAAGAAGTCAATATAATTAGAGAGAGATGAAAGTGAAGCTCAGAGTTATTAACAGCTGGTTTAATACGTGAGGCTTGAAATTTGCTACAAGTATGGAGCAACAGTTTTTTTAATCATGATTCTCATATAAAACGTGCATTAAAATTAGTACGAAATTATAAGTTTTGTGTAGCAGATATAAAGTATTATACAATCAATTTGATTTGTGAGACCAAAAATCACACGCTAATAACAGATTTTGTATTAAAAAAATCTTTGTTTGTGTTAATATTTTTAATATTAGGCTACGTATTAGAGTATTTTTTTACCTTTGCAGACCTAGTTCATTCCCTAGGAGCTGGTATCATTTTTTAGGCGACACCAATTGCCACAAGTAATTTTGACTCCCAGTTTCCTCCCCAGATGGAGGCACCTGAGCTTTGACGATGCAAAATTGAACTTAGGAATTTAATTTTGCCGAGAGCACCCAAGCCGGCACTTCAAAGGATTTTTGTGCATGCCGCATAATCATACAACATGGCCGCTGACGATTTTCTGCATCATGAAAATCCACCTACTTAGGCCGGGGTTGAACCCGCAACCTTGTGTGCAGAAGGTCAGCGACAAACCAACTATGACACCCAGCCGGCTATTGGAACCGAAACACATAGTTGTGCTAGACATATTTGAAACACCTAACGATAATAGTATTTTTGATCCAGTTCGTAATAAACGTCCGAGCTTATTATCTATTAGCAATGACCAGTTGTTAGTAGTTTCAATTCTAATTTTTATCTGGATTTTTAAGCAGGGTGTTTGGGCTTAAAGTATCCAAAAGTTATGGCTTATTATTACGAAACTACTGATCAGAATGTAACAAATTGTTCATCCATGGGTTGGAAAACCCCTCCAAAATTTGTTGGATCTAGTCCTATTGGTCGCACGGGCGTGCATTATTCGACAATCGCAAACGATAAACTTATTAAACTGGCTTTATTAGTAAAGATGTGGATGCCAGAGCAAAAGGTACAGTTTATACTTTTGTTAACGGAATTTAAATCAGTCACGCGTATACAGTGGCGTGTTCGTACAGAATGGAATATCGTTATTGGTTTGTCTAATACATTTATCAGAACTCCTGCAAAATGGATTTTGCACACGATCAACAGTGTCTTCTATCACGAAAACTTAAGGATACTTGCCAGCTCTTGAGTTACCAAAGTTCCCGTCTCCTTTAAAAATCTTTCCCATTGTTGGATAAGTTTTGGTGTCGGAGGATCGACATTCTATTCTGTTCGAACACGTCGCTGTGCACACGTGACTCATTTCAAGTCCGTTACCCAAATTACGCACTGCATCTTTTGCAGTCGCTTCTACATCTTTACTAATGAAGTCAATTTAACGAGTTTTATCGTTTGCGCGCGATTGCCAAATAATACATGCACGTGCGGTTGATAGGACTATACCCAAAAAAATTTTGGAGGTGTTTCCAATCACAGTTTATTACATTCTGATGGGTAGTTCCGTAATTATAAGCCATAACTTTTGGATCCTTTAAGACCTGACACCATGTATATTGCATGTACTTACAGACGGAAGTTTCCTTTTACACAAGGTTTATATATTTTTGTAATAAAAATGAATTATTTTTGTTTTATAAGTATACCTACTTTCTCTCTATCTAACATGGATTTCATTATTATTTTTTCGCGCAGTTTTTTTTTTGGGAGGCGATCATTTATGGATCTTCAACTTGCACGTTTTCTGAAAATTGGGGAACATATTCCAATTATCGCATGTATTTTTTTACACAATTTTTTTTGCACGGTTTTCTGAGGAATGTATCTACCGTGTAAAAAAAAGAGTTGCGTGTACATTATTGAATCTTTTAGATATCTTAAAAGAACTGTTTCTACAACAGGATATTATCATTTATGCTAAAAAAAATACAAATGTTAGTTCTCGACTTTTAATTAGAGTCGATTCAAGAACTTATTACTAAATATTTCTCTCAATACTTTTGATAGTATTAAATATTCTGAATTAGTTAAAATAAAACTTTGAGGTTTCTGGCATATATAAAAACATAATATTTTTTTTCCTTATATAATTCACAGAAATACACAGAGAAAATATACTTACACTAAGAACTCCCCAAGTTCCGTCTTCTACTCGATAGAGATCATATGAAAATTTAAGATCATGAGCAAATTTTTTCAGCAAGTCGATGCAAAAGCCTGAGCAACACTGGTAGAAGTTTGGGTTCCGAAGAGCAACCGAGTGATTTATTCTACAAGAAATAAATAAAAATATGTCTAGAGTTTTCCTTGGGTTGAGAAAGGTCGAGATGTTGTATTCATACAAAAATGACTGAAAAAAAAAACAATTCAGTAAAGGTGTTAAGGGGACACAGTACGATTCAATTGACAATAATCGGTCAAAAAATCAAAAATAATTTTTTTTTAGCCTAAATTATTTTTTATATACTTTTTTATAATCTCACAAAATTTGAAAACTCTTAACTTAATAAACGCAGAATTATGATAGCTTATATGTTCGTTTTTATTCACAGCCAAATCAAAACTTTAAACTTACTTATCTCAGAGAAAGATAAAATAACTAGTTTGTCCTCATCTAAAAGGCTAAGGTATTTTTCTATTTTGCCTAATGCTTTTAATTTTACCAATTGCTAAGAGTACATGTAACAAAAGGTGATATGCATTTTTTAATCAAATGATACTTATTTTTAAAAAAATAATTGAACTCAGAATTTATACAATTTTTAAGGAATTTTAAATAAGAATCATAAAATGAAGTATTGTACAAATACCAATCATGTTATCGCAAAACGCATATCAACTTTTCTTATGCATTGTTTGAGGTACTTGTAAATCAATTTTCATGAGTGTACGTAAATTTTTGTAGGAAGAGTAGCATTTTAAAATCACTTTAAAAATATTAAGTTTTTCCTTAGAAAATTAAATAGTTAGTTTTTTTATGAAATTTCGGGCACAAAATCTCTGTTTTACATAATATACACACATATAAGGCAACCAAAAAATTTTTAAAATTCTAAAATTAAAATTTTTTGCGTAAATCGTACCATGTCCTCTTTCCAACAAAGTAAATAAGAAACATTTTCAAGGAGACAATATTATAACTAATTAAATAATTTGAAATAACTGAGGTACAAGAACAATCTAATTAAAAATAAATGCGTTTTTTTCAGTCAAGCAAATACATACATGTAATTTTTCAAACTTAACACTTCGCACTTAGTTCGGTTAATTTTTCTTTAACAATTATGACTTTACTTATTAAGTGATACATTTTTACATAAAAACTCAGGTATCATAAATATAATTCGGAAAAATATTTATGACACAAGGTAAATGTAAATGTTTATTTCTATGCATTCTTATTTTTTTATGCACCTTCAGACATCTATTTCTTTTAGTCAAATCTGATAATTTAAGAAGATACAGTACGATTCAATTGAGAAAAATCTGTTAAAAATTTAAATACATTTTTTTGACTCAATTATTTATAATATATAATTTTCTATAATCTCACAAAATTTAAAAACTAAAAGTTAAATATATTCAAAGATATGATGACTTTTATGTCTGCTTTTATTCGCATTCCAATGGCAAATGAAAATTTTAAGCGGATTTATCTCAAAAAAATAAATAAATAGCACAACTTATTTATTTCCATTTATCATATCAAGGCTTTTTTTTTCTATTGTGAAAAATAATTTTTTTTCCTGCTACGTATAGCAAAAGTCGGTTTGCATGTTTGAATTAAGGAAATACTTGCTTATAAAAATAGCTGAATTTAGAATTTATACATTTTTCAAGGAAGTTTCTATAACATTTCGAAAAAAAAAAAGAATTATTTTACGTAAATCAACTATGCTAGCAGAATCCTATATCAAATTTCATTATACATAGCTTAATGTATTTGTAAATCAAATTTCATGTATGTACATTAATTATTGCAGGAGGGGTAGCATTTTCACACAAATCCCTTTGTAAATTTTAAAACTTTTCCTTAAAATATCGAATGGTTAGGATTTTGAGCACAAAAACTGTGTTTTACATAATCTACATGCATTGTAGTCACAACCAAAAATTGTCGAAAACCATTCAATCAAAGATTTTTGTACCACGTCCTCTTAAATAGTACAAAAGATTAACTTTACTAATCCTTATTATAAAATTGGCATTAAATATGACTGTCATTTTCGTTATTGATATAGCCTGAAAGAAAAATCACGAATAGTGATGCTTGTTTGGCTGCCACGAAGTCTAGACATTTAGCAATTAAATATATAACATATCATTTTAGCATTAAATATATAAAATGTAAATGCTAAAATGAGTAAATAATTCCCTTTCCTGTTAATGATATGCGATATCAACATGCCTTACACAATATGATATAAATTTAAAGAAATATAAAAATGAATTATATCTCTCGGAGAATTTAGTAATGGAATGGTGTATTTATATAGTTGGAAAAAGGGTTACAATTCTACCTCTTATACTCCTAAATACTCAAATTCTCAACATAAAAATAAACTTGACTTTTAGAATTAAATTCTTAGTTATAGTTAAATGTATACAGGCTTTAAAGATATTTGCTCACGATGTTTCGTTAAAATTATGTTTTTGGGTAAACTTTTAATTTCCAGTTCCAAAATCTCCCAGGAATTGAGATTTCAACTAACCCTTTCGTGGGCCTTGGGAAGTTTACTTCCCATCTACATGATCTTATAGCAGACCTTTATAGAAAATGTCGCAGAAAGGGTCTAGAAAAGAGAACCCGAGAATTGCATGTAGAATGTGATGTCTCCTTGTGCAACAGGCTTCTTATCTTTTCATGGCCAATAATCATCATTAAATTTAATTTTCTTTATGATGATAAATGGTTCCTTGGGAAGCATTCTTCCCACTCCTAAAATTTAAATGTAAACATAACATTCGGCAAAGTAAAACATATTTCCTTAAATGATATTGTTTAGTTGTTAATAGAACAATTTGCGAGAAACTCAAAATAGAAATGAATGACCCATGAAAGGGTTAAGATTGCTAAAATAAACAATAACAGTTGAACCGAAAACCTGAACTGAAATTTATAATTGAATACTCACAAAAGTGTTTCGCGAAACTGTAAAACAATTGCATTTCCAGTGCAGTATTTTCATTTTTATGGAAATCAGAATGAGCACTTTTGAAGAAAAGCAATTATATTAGAGAATGTAAACACTAAATTACAATCATAAATGTCACGTTACTGATCATTTAAATAATATTTTTATTTGTTCCAATTCGAAAAAAAATCAGTTTAAAATTGTGAAAAACAATTAAGAAATCGTAATAAAGTAGTTTGATTCAAAGAATTGTTTTGTACCTCACAAAACTACTAGCCTCGTATTCATGAAGAAAGACTTTATTCCTAATCGTACAATAACCAGTTAAATTCTCCGTTGTATAAACTTCGTTTAGAAAATTTACAAAACATATTATATTCTTTTCCTTACTTGAATTCCTGACATTTTTCTAACTGTATTAACTGACTATAATTTCTCGATGGTTACATATATTTTTCTTTTGTTTATTTAAAGAAAAGAAAAACTTGTCTCTGTCGTTATTTACCATGACAAGTCATTCGTCTGGAAGAAAATTGCGTTATAAGGTTATTGAATCAAAATAAGTTATGTACACATGTATATTCTGCATGTTGCACTGGTTTTACGGACGTACATACAAGATCTGTTGCGTAGGAAGTACAAATAAAAGTAATCTTGAGATAAAATTTCACTTGCCTAAATTTTTTAGTTACAACAATCAGTTTTATGTCATAAAAGCTTGCAAAAGCTAAAGAGTGTCAAAAATTCATTTATTTATTTATTTTTGTTTTTGTTTTTGTAGAGCAACGTTTCTCAAATTGTGCTGCTTGAACCCTGAGGGGGGAGGCGTGATATCCCTGTAAAAGGGGCACGAGCTTATTTAAAAGTCAAAAATAAAATATTTAAAATAGGTTTTAATTTACTGAAAGAAAGTAAAACAAAATACATTCTGACATAGTGAAAAATAAATTACACATTTACACAGATATAATAGACTTATATAAAAAAAATATATCAGTACTTCACAATATTTTTGGTAGTTAATTTATCAGTATTGAATTGAAAACAAGTTTAATAAATTCAAGTGCCTCTCATGGGCTTGTCATGTACAAAATGTGATAATTATCTTGATAGTTTGAATGATTTATAACTAAAGTGGTATTATAGCTTTAGCGTCAAAGTATATTTTTATTGCATTCAAATACATTATTATTGTATGGTCGGGGCGATGAAAATTATGATTAAATATTGGGTTGCAATATTGAAAGTTTGAGAAGCACTGTTGTAGATAGTTTCTCCATTATAAAAATATTTGTGTTATGCTTTAACCACTAAAATGTGGAATAACTCAAGACACTTCAAATTCGTAGAACAAATAAATAAAATAGGTGACCAATTTCACAAAGATTCATTACGGCAACGATTCTCAAACTATGTGAAGCGTCTCCTAAGGGCATGGTAACCCTATGTGGGAGGTGCGAGCTTATCCAAAAGTGGAAAATAAAAGATTATTAAAATTTTTTATGTATTAATTTACTGAAAGGACCAAACCAAAATGCATTGAAACATTATAAAAAAATAAAATACATATTTACACCGATAAAATACGCTTATAAAAAAGTAGACTGGAAAAATGTAAAGAGTTTATAATATATATAATATATATATATAATATATATATATATATAATAATATAATATATATAAATATATATATATAATATATATATATATGTGTGTGTGTGTGTGTGTGTGTATAAATATATGTATATATTATATATAATATTATATGTATAAAGTAATTTACTTAATACACCTATTACTTAAAAGTAATATTTACAAAATTAAATACTTATCTTGATGATTTGTGCAGTTTATCGTTAATGAACATCATTATTGTTTTTAATAAATTGTTTTTTTTGGGGGGGGGAGGGAAAGTGGATTGCAAATATTGAAAGTGTGAGAAGCACTGGTAGAACGTCATCATTAAAACATATAAAATTGTCATTCACCCCACAATCGTTTGATTCATGATGAAAAAAATCCAAATGAAAAAAAATAAACATTGGGAAAAACTTTTGATGAACATCCACTGTTCACATTCACAAGAAACTGTAACTCCTCGGAAGAAGGCGGTACTTAAAGTATGAAAGTCGAACTAGGTTACATTGATTAAATTAATTGTACCCTGTATCTCCAATCAAAGCTTAGAATAGAACAAACCAATAAAATTTAACTAATGCTGTAAAGAAGGCGGTACACATTAAAACATAAAAGTCAATCTATAATTTTTTTTACAATGGGGCTGCGCATAGGTATTTTAAACCTTTGCAGACCTAGTACAGTCCCCAGGAGTTGGTATAACTTTTTAGCGCTGTACCATATAGGCGATACCAATTACAGCAAGCAATTTTGACACCCAGTTTCCTCTACAGAGGGAGGCACCTGAAATAATTGTGCCTTACATCCAATGAGAATTTTATATGTATCTGAACAATTAAATTGTAAAATCTTCTAAGAGAAGGCGGTACTGTTTAAAATTAGAGGCCAGGCAATGATAATATTGGTTTATTTTATCCAAATTTCCGTCCAATCAGCGCTTTCATTAGAATTGGAGCAAATAAATTAACTAATGCTATAAATAAGGCAGTCCATTAAAAAAATAAAAGTCAATCTATGACAATATTAGTTTCAATAATTGTGTCTTACACCCAATGAGAATTTTGATTTGTATCTAAACAATAAAATTGTAAGATTGTCTAAGCCAAGGCTGTACTTTAAAAATAAAGGCCGAACAATGATTACATTATTGAAACTTCCATCCAATCAGCGCTTTCATTATAATTGGAGCAATTTTATTCAAAGTAAAGAAGGCGGTATTTTAAAAATAAAACCAATCTACTCTGATATAAATAAAATAATGTTATTTGTACTTAATCAAAGCTTTGTTGCACAATTTCAGCTATAAAATCATAAATTCAATTATAGAGAGTGGAACTTTTAATGTAAAGGTCTAACTACGATTACATTGGTTACATTAGTTATGACCTACATCCAATCACCTCCGTCATCAGAATCTGAGGAATAAAATTTCATTAAGTGAAGAAGGCGGTACTTTTAAAATAAAAGTCAACACATGACACTGAATAAAATAATTGTTATATGTCACCCATAAATGCCTTTTTGAGTAAGTTCAGCAATAAAATTATTAAATTATTGAAAGAGGGTGTAATTTTAAAAGGGAAGGATTAACTATTGTTACATTGGTTAATTTTATTGAGACTTTGATCTAATCAGAGGTTACATTCGAATCTGAGCAATGAAATTTAATTTGCGCCCTAAGATTGCAGTACTTTAAGAATGTAAAGTGATCCAGGGTGCCATTGGTTAAATTAAATGTGGATTTTATCCAATCAAATCTGCAATTAGTATAAGGACAACAAAATAAGTGTTATAAAGAAAATGCGGTATATTTTGGAAGTACAAGCCGATCTCTGGTGATATTTATGATTTACATTCAACAAACACTTTTTTGAGCTATTTCTTCAATAAAATAATTAAATTATTAAAAGAAGGCGGTACTTTAAAACGGAAGGATTAGCTATGTCTACATTGGTTAAGTTTATCGATACTTACACCCAATTAGCGCTAGCATTTGAGTCAAAACAATACTAATTTAATTAATGTTCTACAGAATGTGGTACTTTAAAAAATGTATGGGAACCTAGAGTTTCATTATTTAAGTTAAATTAGCGGATTTTATCCTAACCGCTTTGTCATTAGTATCTGGGTAAATAAATTTCTTTAAAAATTATTATAAGGCACGCGTTATTTTAAAGATAGTCGATATTTGCTTAATACTAGAACGTCCGTCGGTGTCAATTGGACACCGGAGTCTGTTTAGTTTATTCTCCTTTCCGCATTTTGGCAAGGAATTTGGAAATTTTTAGTGACCTTTAATGATTTTCCAAGACGATTGTACAGAAAAAGTTTTATGGTTCTAGATTAATTATTAAAGATTTTACATCTAAGGAAACCTAGAACTGTCCTCTTCTGTCGTTTCGACAGTAAGGCGATGCCAATTAGCGTAAGAAACTTCCCAAAGTACTATCACATATAAATTTGACCTTGAAAGCAGTGTTATTAAGGTCCCCTAAGACCGGACTTCCCCTCCATAGATCTTGATTTTCTTTTCGACTGATTATAATCCTGTGTATATAGTACTTCAAATTTAATAAAGTATTTGTTGGGAAAATTAATTTTTTTAGTTAAAGCTAATTATTTATTCAACAAATAATTTTTTACAGCTTTTTGTTCTTGAAAATCAACAAAATCAAAAGAATATGAAAGACGTCGTATTGGAGCATCTACGAAAATCATAGACTATCGATCCTGCCCCCCCCCTTGAAAAATTCCTGTATGTGCCACTGGTTGTGCTTAAGTGTTTCGTTACACAGCATTTCCTTATCTGCTCATAAAAAAATCTCTAGATTTTCGAACTTTGTGCAGAACAGAAACCCTGAAAAGTTGGTCCCTAGAAAATGTCTAAGCCCTGATGAAATTGCTAATTTGTTGCGAGAGCTTTCTGATAATTAATCAGATGGTAGTGAGCTATCTTGTTCAAATTTAAATTTCGATGAAGACATAAAATTGCGTGAAAGTGACTGCGAAGAATCTGAAGAAAGTGCAGATATAATTGATAATATTCCAGCAAAAATTGATATATATGTCGCTAAGGATGGCACAGAATATATACCGCATAATGGTAATGTTCCTGGCAGATTTGTGACAAAGCAGTGGTCCAACAAGCTTCGTGAAACATAATATGAATGGATTTGTTGTGAGCGCATGGTTTCTTTTCATTGATAGCAGCTTTTTAGTGCATACAAAAAAAATCACTTAAGTTGAAGCAAGAAGAGATTTGAGTGATATAATTTGGTCTATATAACTATAGATGAGCTCTGTGCTTTTCTAGCGATATTACAGGCTCGCGCTGTAAGTGATTATAGGTACCTTAAACAGGAAAAATTGAACATCACTGTACCCATTGCGAATGAAATTTGTTCAAAACATTATGGATGAAAAAGATAAATAAGGATTTTAAAAAAAATCTTGCATTCTCACAAAAATTACGATTTTGCTTATTATACTAATATTTATGAATATTCTTGTTTTATTTCATTTTACAAGATTGACAAATTTGTTTTGTTACAGATTTTTTATGATATAAAGGGTCATAATATATGATAATGACATGGAATAATATTAAAAAGTCTTAAAATAAAATCCTACTGAACAATAATCCTGCAAACATTTAGTTATTAAAATTATTTATATATCATGGTGTCGAAGCAACACCGACAGACGTTTAAAGGTAATCGAAATCCCGGACGTTTAATGTTAAGTATATGGTTTCAAATACTTGTGACTTACAGTTCAATGGGTGTATTTTGTATTATCCGTTGAATTTTGAACAGAAATGCTGCACGCATTTTGGCTATGATTGTTGTCTACGTTGTAAATGCGCACATTGAATTCTGTACTTTGCGTTGACTATGCGTCCAATTTTTAAAGATGCCTTCAGGTAATTTTTATTTAGCACACTTTTATAAAACCAGCTTTTGACCACAATTGATTTCATCGCGCTTTTACATTAGCATTGCCAGTTCAGAGCATTTTGACATAAAATCCGTTTTAAACACGTATTGAAAACTTTCTTTCCGTTTAGTATCCTGAATATAGCTTTGACTTGTTCATTTGTTATTTTTTTACCTTTATTTAAGTATCCAAAATATATTTTTTTTCTTATGGGGTATTTTAATATTGCAGAGCTATACATTACCCTGGAGCTTGAATCTCTTTTTGGTGTGGCACCGTATAGGTGGCATACCTATACGATGGTAATGAGATGACAGCTAAGTTTTACTAATCGGATCTTCTTTTTTATAATATAAATATATACTAACATTGATAATCTTTAATTATGCCTGCTAATGTTGATAATATTCGTCTTAAAGTTGCTAATTGTAATTCACATGATTTTGATTATATCTACTACAGTGATAACGATATTGTTACGATTATTAACAGTATCATTTTTATGCAGACATTGCCATCGTGAGGCTCTACTGGCATCAATGACATGGAAAATAAAATGGGAAGAAATCGCCTTGTCTGCAGTATCGAAAAAGTGAGACCTGGATCCAAACTAAGCCTCACCAGTTAGTCTCACGGTATAGATTAACATAATACATATACAATTAATTTACACACTATCCAGAACCTTTATCAGGTTGCTTTTTTTACTTGTTAAAATATTAGTTGATTCACACCTAATGTTATTGTAACCCCTTAAACGACGCGGGTGTACAATATGCCTTTCTGACAATAAGTGTGAGAGTTGTCGCACTTTGCACTATAACAATATAAGGCTCTACGAGGGCTATTGGTCACGAATTTTGCAATTTTGAGCGTCGGTCAAATGGCAAAAACCACACCTGACTATCTTTCCTAACTACCACAATGGGATGACATTAAGCCTCTGTAGATTCAACATGAATCAGCCTTCTTTAACCAGAGGGTCTTCAGCGGCACTAGGCTCGGACTCATGACATGGCAGCCACGAGTTTGTGGAACACCTTTCTGAAGGACGATCCTTTCATTTGGCTACTATAATTTTAACCATTCCGAAGGCTTTGAATGCAATATAATAACTTTGGCAATGTTTTTACGGAGGATATACTTATTTATGCCTTTTCTTTCCCCCACTACACCGAATAACTACGCGTGCGTGTGTGGAAAGCGGTGGCGCTGGGGATCGAATAGTGTCATTTTCCTCGAAAACGAAAGGGTTAATGTTCTTAGATAATAAAATATATTAAACCATTTGGACTAATTCACGATAGTCACATGACTGTTCTGCATTGAATTCAAAACTGGCATCAACCTTGTACAAGTTGTAAAATTAAGATAATATTTCAAACTTGATGGAGAAAAAAACATGTTCAAGTATTTGAATCAAATTCCTTTTGTACACCCATGTGCTCTGTTATTGTTGACAACTGTATACTTTGTTATCGAAAGTCTGAGAAAAAAGCAAAATTTGGCATCTCCGAAGCGTTTAGCACGTGATTACATCCATCATGTGACTATGACGTCTCATAAACTTTTGAGCTGATTGAATAAAACTACGTGATTGTAGTTTCCATATGACAATGACTTGACATGAATTGAATCCAATAATTGGTTTTATACGACATGAATTCTGAAAATATAGATACTAACTTTGGAAGAATACGAATAGTTAAATTCAAGTTTTGGTATACACATACAAAT
The DNA here is from genome assembly GCA_019973975.1 of Trichonephila clavata. NCBI lineage: Eukaryota > Metazoa > Arthropoda > Arachnida > Araneae > Nephilidae > Trichonephila > Trichonephila clavata. The sequence goes on along the minus strand of BMAO01019638.1, from coordinate 2,649 downwards.
AGTTATTAAAATATATTTGCAAGAATAGTATTTTAACACTACCAGACTAGATGTCCAGTTAAATTACAAGCAGGTATACAAAAACAAAATTTGTGAATCCATTTGATGTTATCAAAGATTAATTTATCCAAGTAACTTTTTAGATTGAATATTTCTGATAAATTAATTCAATATCACAAAATAAATAATTTATTCCAAACATAACTGAACGGTACAATCGTTTTCTGATTCGGACCAACGTTTTAAAAACCCATTTATAGGTAATAAATGGAAAATTAACTAGGAAATAATCGGAAATCGATTCGTAATTATCAGATCTTACCCAACTAGCTTGTGCTCAGGAGCTATTCTGCATCTCACAGAACGACTCGTCTCGCATTCTCCAGTTTCATTATCAGGAGGAACGACATTGACAAAGGGTGGTTCATCTAAGAAGGTCACTTTTAGATTAAATTTTTCTGGCACACCAGGTGGCGGTACTGGGCTTCCTCCTGGCCAGACAATATCTTTTATATCCAAACCTGTGTCTGTCCAAACTCCAATCTATAAATGATAAAAAAATTGAAAAATAAGATTAAGAATTTTATTTTGATTAGTACGAAAAAGTTACGTTTAGATTTAATGTGTTAATTATGTAAAAATGATAATCAAAACAGATATGTTAAAATATGGATAAAACACATACCATTTTAATTCATAATTCAACATTAATTAATATAGAAAAATTTCCATTCATTATTAAGTACAAAGTTTCTTGATACAAAATTACACAATATGACTCTTAACCAATAAGGTATTATTAACTTTTAAATGTTTTCAGTTTGAAGTTCGATTTTTGAAGCTTAAAAGTTGTAACCATGAACTATCCTCTTGAATTCGAGTTTTTTCCCATCCAGCCAACTTGCCACTTTGAATTAGAACAACTCCACTCCGCCAACGAAAGTCACTACTATATAGCGTATAAATAGTCTGAGATAGAGAACAGGTGTTGTGTAGTATAGTGGACAATATAGACGTACGAGTTCCTTATTTGTAGTCGCATAGCCGTTAGATATTGAAGAAGTTTTCTTTGGCGAGTTTCAAAGTTTGCATCTTATTTAAGATAAGTACCTATTATTTGTTACTATGTCAGTGCTTCTCAGACTTTCTATACTTACGACCCAATTTCCATTCATAAATTTCATCACACCCCCTTCCACACATTAACAATGCATTGAATTCAATAATAATATACTTGGGCGTATACAATGCGGCTTAAATTATAAACCTTACAAATTATCCAGATAAATATTAAATTTTGTACATAATTTTATGACATGCCTGGTAATTATTAAACCTGTTCTTAACTTAGTACTGTTAAATTAATTATGAAATACATTGTGCAGTACTGATATGTTTATAAGTGTATTATATCAGTGCAAATGTGTATTTTATTTTTTATTATGTCAGAATGTATTTTGTGTTTCCCCCCTGAGTAAATTAATTTTTTTAAAAATAACCTTTTGTTTCGACATTTCTAAGCACTTGTAAGGTTATCATGTCCCTAGGGGGGCGCGCCCCATAGTCTGAGAAACACTGTACTGTGTTGATTGTCTTGCCAACATATCACGTAATCAAGTCTAACGTTAAATTAGTAACGTTAATTTACGTTTACGTTAATTAATTAAAGCTCATTATTTCAAATGTTTTGGGTAATCATTTCAAGTCTGATTTAATAGCTTCTCTAACTTGTCACGTTTGTATCTCCCCGAGAAACCTAACGATCAGCGAAATTTTCAACTCAATCCAGTGACGTTTGCACATCCCCGCAACCCCTGCATCGCGGGAGGGGCCAATGCCTGACTGACACAAAGTTGCAATCATTTGTAAGATCTGGCTTGGGGCTTCCATAACAACACTGCCTCAACCAATAGGGGAGAAAATACTATTACAAAGTGGTTCATTAAATTTTAAGAAAGTGAGCATGGTTTTACAAAATATCGGTTCATATGCAATACATAATTTGCACTTTCTACGAACTGGTGATTCCATTGTGTGTTAGTAAGTTCCATTTTCAGATTTTGAAATAAAACCGAAAATTACATGAAGGAAAATAAAATAAAATTAAGGCATTTTTAAAATTAGGGCAAATATAGATTTTAACATAACATTCTGAAGAGTTTCATATATATATATATAATACAAAAAAAAAAAAATATTATTTAAAAAATGAATATTTGCTGAATGAACTTAACTGGTCTTTCTGGTTGATTCCCAAGCCGCCATTCGAAACCACTGCCGTAAGTCTCACACAGATTGTAAAAGAATTATTGACTGCCGGAAAAAACTGAACTATTTGTTGGGCTTTGGGTGGATTCTAAAGTTCCAATGGATCCCGTGCCATGTTAACATCAGCGGTAACGAAATGACTGACAGGCTAGCAAAGCTCTCCCCCAGCCCAAACAACCCAGCACGCTCCATTCTGCCATGTCCCAGATAAAAGGAGCAGTTGAAAGATGGAACTGTCAGCGGTGGCAGAGGCTCTTTTTGGACAAAAATTGGGAGAGTCTCGTTTCCAGAGGCCCCCTAGATCACAACCTACCCCATGTAGCAGCTTTTAGGATGAGGACAGGACATGATTATATTGCCGCACACCTTCACCGCACCAAT
>BMAO01019637.1:0-22780 GCA_019973975.1 Trichonephila clavata | reverse complement strand
ATAAAATACTTTCTATTCATCCAATCAAGTTCAAATAAATTTTTATAAACTCGTAGTGGATGACACTTCATGTTAATACAGTTTTTCAAATATTAATTCATTAATTAAATTAATCTAATTAAATTAACTACCGGTTTTCGTCTCTAACTTAGTCTCTATTGTTGTAACAATGTGACTGTTAAAACAATGACAAAAGTTGGCGTCGAAAATTGGTTTTTAAGCCAAACTAGCCAAACCGGGGGTGCATTGTTGCAACAATGCATACAAATCATGCCTTTTTTCAATTCCTATTAGTTCGCTCTTTTCCTATTTATATAGCTTGTTCAAATTTTCAATCGTTATTAAAATACTTTCAATTCATCCTTTAAAAGTAGGAATTGACTTAAATTTTTTATATAACTTAATGAGTGTTCACATTTTAAATAATTTTAATTGAATTGTAATTTGTCCTTATAGTAAGGAATTATTTCATAAAAATATTTATTTGAATGTAAGAGAGGAAATTAACATGCTAAAAAGGTAAATAGAAATAAATGAATGACCAAGAGCCATCTATGCAAAGATGGTTAGGGATCTTCAGACTCCCCCCCCCTGCCTTTATGAATTATGTTGACAACGAATATTAATTGGAGCACGACAGTCTTGATCGCGACGGTTATCTGAGAGGGAGGGTACCCATATAGAGGCATGGGAAGGTGCGCCCACATATAAATGTCTTTGACATCTTAGTTATCTTGTTTCACTGATAACTTTTGGCTGTTCTCTGTCAAAAGTCTGCCGACTCTTGGTTTAGACTACATAAGATTAATAGGGATGTGTGCCACCGTGGAAATAGAATGTTTACCTTTATTCTAGAATAACATGAGTTAAACCAATCTGAGCAATTCTGAACAGATATTTCCACTTTTTTTAGTTTGATTTAATGTTTGGACTTTTTAAATGTAGCTCACATCTTCTCCTGCACAAATTAGTTGTATCTAATAAATAAGATACAACAACAACAACTGTACAGGAGAAAATTGTTGCCTGAAAATTGCCCTCTTTTTCGCAACAATGATATCCATTCTCGAACAACGATCGCATTCGAAGAAGTGCCTGCATCGAATCACACTCGCAGATAAAGTCTTTACCGTTAGAAAATCATCCATCACTGAGTGTTCTCACGCACAAAAAAACAAAACAACTTCCATAACGTAATGCGATGAGACGGTAAATAAACTTCCCCCAAACCTCGAAAACTTGACAGATACAAATGAGCTTCGGAACATCCGTCGGGGGGTTGCTCATTTGAAAGAGATTAATGGACAATGGATGGGTAAATACCAGAAAAGGGGGCGATTGGCACATATATGTTAAGTGTGGGCTTTTGATCTATCATTTGTCCTAATGGGCAGCCTTGTGTTTCATCCTGCCAACACCCCAGCGGATGGTTCCTTCTGCTTTTTATGCTTTGTTTGGTTGAGTTCACGCTGGGAACGATAAGGAGGGTTGAAGGGTCTTTGGAATAAATTGCAGTCGACTGTCGTCTGTGATTGATGTGTTCGATTGCGAGATGATGACTATATTTGAGCAACTCTGGAGTCTGACGAATTTTCTTTCTTAGAAAATTTTAGAATCTTCAGATGCTCGGTAATGGCCAAATTCGTTATTGTTGTTTCAGGACAGGGGTGGCTAACCTTTTTGAATTAACGTGCCATTTTTTCCTAAAGAAATGTTTAATGAGGTATAGACGTGTTGTCGAATAATTTTGATTTGTGATTATTGGGAAAATAATGAAACTAAATACTAAAATAACTCAAAACTTTCTATTTAAAACGAAAAAAAAAATACAATGAAAGATAGAAAATGTTTTATTTATACGTGTAATTCAAATTATACAGTAACATTAGTATGACTTCTGATGTTGCAGATTGGATGACAAATAACTTATATTTGAATCGTAAGATGTTATTTTTAGCAGAATGCATGGTGAATTGGGGTTATGATTAAAATAGCATATACGAGCCAGCTTCTTCATGTGTCTGGAATCCGTTTTACCGGCGATGCTCTACATACAACTGTTCAAGAACATAGAACACACACCGCTTTGTTGCCTTTATTAATTATGCCATGTTTTTCGGTCCACAAAGTTTGAAATTCTCTGTTACATTTACTATCTTGTACTACTGTATTTTTGCTGGACTAGCCATGTTAAATAACGATTAAAAAACGTAAATATCACAAATAAACTTTAAAATACAGTTGTGTCAACGAAACTTACTATTCTATGCTTAGGCAAACTCGCATCATTAGCAGTTGCAGTATATGACGTAACTAAGGCAAGAATATAACAAATGAGTGTGCTCCCTCCACACCACCACCAATCACTCCCGTTTGAACGTAATACTTCATTGTGAACTTTGTTATTTTGAGGTAAAATGCAAACCGTTTTGATCGGTGTCGTCATCCAAATATTGTGTCGTGCCATTGATTCGTCATCCCTGTCCAAGGAGAAGGCATGCACATCAACGACGTACTTCATATTTTATTATAAGATTTAATTTGTTTTTGTAAATAAAAAATATTTTTTTATATTTCTATTGCAATAAGTCAACTTAAAATAATAAATTTCTTTTTTAGAAGTGATTTAGTTTAATGAACTTTTATCTCATTACTGGATTGGCAACAAGTCACAATTTTTACTTGAATGGCATCCACTGTCATTTGTATTTGCTAAAGGCATCAATGTATTTTCTATGAAATTGTATTATTTTTATTTTACAAATTTGAACAAGTAAAAGGGTAACAATTTTTAAAATACCTTCGTCTTCAAATTCATTAATTCAAGTTTTATTGAAATTTAAAAGGTAATAAGGATGTTTCGATATTTGAACATATTACATAGTACAGAATTGTTTCTAAAAGTACCTCCAATCAGAATATAAATTTCTTACCTTAATTTGAAGAAGTATATTGATCTAAATATATAATAGCCTCAAATCTCATTGTGCTTAAAAGAATGCATAAAATCCCTCCAAAAGGTAAGAAACACGAGGAAGGTTTCTATTTTCTTTCTTTATTTTTTTTAGAAACCGAAAAAAAGAATCCTTCTACACCAGGGTTTCTCAAACTGGAGGGGCGTGCCCCCTAGAGGGGCGTGATAACCCAACGTGAGGGGCGCAATCATATCAAAAAGTTGAAAATAAAGATTATTTTAAAAAAATTATTAATTTACTGTAAAGGAGCAAAAAAAAAAAAAAATACATTTACACTGATATAATGTACTTATAAATATATCAGTACTGCAAATGTGTTTGATAGTTAATTTATGAATACTTAATAAAGAACAAATTTAATAATTACTAGTAACTTCCGTAGGCTTGATATAAAAAAAAAGCGTACAAAACATGCAATTTTTTTTAATTTACAGAAAAGAAGCAAAAAAAAAAAAAAACATTCTGACATAATAAAAAATAAAATTCACATTTAAACTGGTATAATACACTTATAAATATATCAGTACTGCACATTTTGTATTTGTTTATTAATTCAACAATACTAAGTTAAAAACAAGATTAATAATTACCAGTAACCCCATGGTTTTGTCACATGTAAAATTATTTTCAAAATTTGATACTTATCTTGATAATTTGTACAGTACATAATTAAAGTCGTATTGTAGTCTTACATATAGTACATTGTTATTGCATTCATACATTGCTAATGTATGGGGGGGGGGCACGATGAAAATTATTACTGAAAATGGGGTCGCAAACATTGAAAGTTTGAAAAGCACTGTTCTACACAGAGTTTATAAGGAGCGCGGTCTACTCTCAGCCCCGCCTAGAGGTGTGGGAGGAAGTGAAGCATGACTAGCCATGATATTGATCCAGTCTATTTTTTTAACACACAAAGTATCAATAGACAGAATTCTAATAATTCAAACTAGAAGAGATATTCCTAATAGGAGATTAAACAACGAGAGTCGCGAATTATGAGAAGACTTCTTATATATCTCGATCTTTCTTTTTTAGAATCTATCCGTTTCTCTAAATATGTGAATTATAATTTAACTATGGTGACTTATTGTCCCTTTATTACCTTCTACTATCTAATCTCTGAAGCCTACTAAATGTAGAATAATACCTGATCGGTAGCTATCTCTTCTCTTCTCTTAGTCAGATTATTTAAGTCTCAATCTCCATATATCTCTATCTATCTAACTGGCTTGAAAACCTAGACCAGAGGTGGGGAACCTGCGGCCTCCGCGAGGTTCTTGTGTGGCCCTTTGCCACCTAGTACAAAATGGTAGAGTTCGTTTCAAAAAACAACTATTGTACATCAACGCCATGACAGTTGCGCGAAAAATCCGCCAAAGACTGAAAATTCCACAATGTTTTATGTAATTTACATATCTAAAAGAAACGAATAATGTTCTATGTAATATTTATTTGAAAATAAATTAAAATTACAAAATACTATTTACAAAATTTGTTGGTTTCAGGTCTCCCATTTGAGTGTCACACTTTGCTTTGGCTTCTCTGACTCGCATCTCTCAACGCTTCCCTGTTGCGATCTTCAGCAAACTGTAGTTAACAGTGCGTGCTTATAACAGTTACACGGCTTATAACAGTTGAAGATATTATTTGATATTCGTTTTTTTATCCATCATGTCAAATAGTAAGAGAAGAAAATTAGGTGATGAAAACAGAACATTTAATGTAGAATGGGAGTTAGATTTTTTCTTTACTGCTGAGAAAGATAAAATGATGTGTTTGTTGTGCAATACAGTTTTAAATACTTTAAAAAAAGCGAATGCAAATAAACACTGTTTGACTCATAAAGAACATAAATATTTCGCTTTAGAAGGTGAATCACGAAAAGCTGCACTTCAAAAATTGAAAAATGAGAAGTATCATCAGCAGGCATCTTTTAGAGCCTTTGTAAATCAAAATTCCGCTGCAGTTGCTGTTACGTATAAAATAGCACATATACTTGGAAAAAGGGGCAAACCATTTAGTGACATTGAAATAATTAAAGAATGTATTGTTGAAGCAGTGAGTATGTTAGATCCAAGAAATGTCGACAAATACAAACAATTACCTCTTTCAAGAAGAACTGTAACAGATCGACAGCACGAATTAGCGCAAAATGTAACAGAGCAACTTCATACAATTATACAAAATGAAGATGTTTATTTTTCAATTGCTTTAGATGAAAGCACTGATAAAACAGATTCGGCACAAGTTTTATATTTTATTCGTGCTATAACTAAAGATTTTCAATGTTACGAAGAACTACTTGCGTTGGGTACACTAACTGGAAGAACTCGCGGAGCCGATATTTTCGAAAACTTCAAAGAAGTATGTAATAAATTACAATTGAATGTCAGTAATTTAGTCAGTGTCTGCACCGATGGCGCACCTTCCATGAGAGGCAAAAAAGAAGAATTCGTTGCTTTGTTAAAAAAGGAAAACTTAAACTTGAAAAAATTGATATCATTTCACTGCATTTTGCATCAGCAAAATCTACCATTTTGCAAGACACTCTGGATAGAACCATTGCCATTGTCAACTATATTCGCGTAAATGCAATGCGTCATCGTGAATTTCGGCAGATGCTCTCTTTAGATGAGGAAACGTATAGAGTGTTGACCTACCATACTACTGCAAGGTTCGCTGGCTATCAACAGGTCAGGTTTTGATAAAAGTTTTGTCTTTACGACGACAAATTTTAAACTTTTATCAAGAATAAGGAAAAGAATGTGATCTATCAGATGAAGTATTTCTCAGAAACCTTGCATTTTTGTCTGATATGATGACAAAACAAAACAATTTAAATATTTGCCTGCAAGGTGAAACGAGGTATATTTATGAAATGTGGCAAAAGATCCAAGCGTTTAGAAAAAAATTATCATTTTTCAAAACATTGCTTTGTCGATCGGAAATATCTGCACAACACTTCCCGGAGCTAGCTAAAATGTTAAATGAGCAGAACTGTGAAAATAAAATATTCGATGAATATGTAGGTGTCTTGGATTGTTTAATAGAAGAGTATACTAAAAGATTTTCTGATTTTGACGAGCACACTCCTGCTATGAAACTGGTATTTGAACCACATTTAATAGATATATCCGAGGCTCCTGCAGAACTACAAATGGAGTCAATTGATTTAGGGAAGATAGAGAGAGTATCATCAAATCCCTTTTTAACGCTAAAAAGGATCCCATAGAAATCTGGAAAAATGCTGTTGAATATCCATGCCTTCGAGAACATGCTCGCCGTTTACTTTCCTGCTTCGGAAGTACCTACGGTTGCGAGACAACATTTTCTCTCATGTCAAAAATAAAAACAAATTTAAGAACGCAAATTACAGATGCACATTTAGAGGATCAATTAAAGCTGTGTGTTACGAAACTTGATCCAAATATACAATTACTGTCAAACAAAAAACAAAGCCAAATAAGTCACTAACTTGTGAATAAAAAATATTTTTTATTGTATTTTTTATATATTATTTTATATGTATATTATATTTAAAATTTTGTAGTATTATATTTTATTTTTTCTATATAATGCAATAAATTGTTAAATCTATGGAAAAACTATAATAATTTCACAAAAGTCACTTTCTTAGGTCAATCAGCTTATGCGGCCTCTCTTATTGCTGCCTAATTTAAATGTGTCCTCTAATGGTAAAAAGGTTCCCCACCTCTGGTCTAGACTGTACGCCTGCTGTCACCATGCTGGTGACAGTACGTTTTGACTTGTTTCCATCCCAATTTCGAGAGTGAACACCCGGCTGGGGGAGGGGAGGGGCCTCCCATCACTATCCTCGCGAGTGGACGTGGTGGCTCGACAGCTGCCCTATGCCGGAGGCAATACACATTTACAAGCATTCATGCCTTTTCTAGGATTCAAACCCAGGTCTCATGTCACAGCAGTCAGCGTTGCTAACCACTATACCGAATGGGTAGCTCTCAGGTCCTAGTAAGAGCTTCGAAGGGATTTTTTTCATTCATTTCTTCTGCTAAGCTGTTTTTCTGTAGAGTTGTAGGTTTGGGGCATGATTCGTCAAAGGCCACCATGTAGATTTCTGTAAAATCTGTTGGAGCCGAAAGTTCTCCCGTTGGCGTGATGAGAAAGTTTAGAGATTTGAAATCCATCTCAAATGCCATCCTTGTGTCACTTATCATTTTGCAGCTCTATCAAGTGACGAGGACAATACCTGAGCTCTAACATCCCTCTTTCCAAACTTCAACACCACGCAAAAGTTGTGTAGAGGATCCCACATGCAGAGTAATTCAATAAAATCGTAGAATATAGAATATGAATATTCTTTTATTTCCCTCCCCAAACACTCCTAAAAAGCCTGAAAACCCTGAACACTGCCGTCTTCCAGCCAGTATTATAATAATATGAAGGTTAAATTTCCATTGTAAAAAAAACCAATATTCACACGCATAACCATAGTGACCAATTCAACTTTTGGCATTCGTAATGGTTATGAAAAATTATCAGTTCAACTTGAAGATTAAAAAGTTTCATGGATACAATTATTTCACTCGGCACTATTGTAGATTTTTAAAGATAAAAGCAATATAAAAAAAATTTGATGTACTCTCTAACAAGAAAGACTGCTCAACCTTATTTTACCTTCCATAGAAAATGATATACGCTAAAAAACTCAAATAGGAGTGAAAGTTGTTTTAACAATAATTTTGTTTTGCTTACATGTAATGTTAACGGGCTTTCAGTTAATATTAGCATTTAGATTAAATAAAAGCATTTGCTTCTATATTTTGTATTGGAAAACTTTAAAATTGTATCTTTTTGTTTTCTGTACTTTCGTATTATACCGTCGAGCAATATCGCCAAACCAAAAGATATTGTCAAATGGTGCCATGATTTCCGCACATGTGTGAAAATTCTTGCTCACACTTCTGTGTTAATTAGTCCGTCGACAGATAAATAGATGAAGATTTAGAAAAATTAAAGTATTTATTTAAAAAAAACTCACGTACACTTGAAATAAACTTAAGATGTAATTACAAATACGATATTTTGGAGGCCAGAATGGCGTAATTACATTCAAAATAGTGGCAAATGTATACGAAACTAAATGCCGTCGTACAATTCCACAATGTTTAACATTTCACTCAATTCCTTAGTTTGTTTTAGGTACTTAGGCATTAGATCGTATTTTTGGAAATACTCCACTGCGTTCTTTCACTTCCCTAGAAAATAGATCCCAATTATGGTAATTTCCCGTTTTGCCGGTTCAAATCTCGCCAAGCAGGCTTCATCAGCGACAACACACAATCTACCCGTAGAAAAAAGGTTTATAAATGTTAGTTCTCGTTGGTTTTCGTCCATTGTTGATGTATTATGAAAAAAAAGTTACTGACATTACTGGTCAATTCAAGAGGACGACACCTGAGTTGACACTCCCCAGTCCTCATTCCAACACAATATCAACGGAAGGACGTTTGAGCTTCAACGTATTTAACGTGCATCGCCCCCTACACGGTGGGTTTTCAGCGGTACTAGGCTCGAACTCATGACACGTCGGCCACGATTTCGTTACCTTGACCCGTAGGCTACCACGGTAACACCGAATAGAACATGACCCTTGATAGACATCCAAGCAAAATTACAGTAGTTTGTATATAGTGCAGAATGTTTGCGTGCTTGTATGCATTATAAATTAAGATCATCCTTATCAAGAAAGATACCTCTCTTGGTCGTCCATACATCACACGCGTGATCCCTTAATGCCTTTTCAGAAGTACCAAAACTTAAAAAGGGCATAGTACAAAAATGAGGTTAAGAAAAATTCCAGAGCCATCCCTTCTTTTCGACTTTCTTCCCCACATTTATCCCTGGCCATTCCAGACTTCACATAACAGTCTTCGCGGAGAGATAATATTATTCCCTTCTCCCCATTGCTGCATTGGTCGAAAAATAGGAAAAATTTTAACAGTTGGGCTATTTTACGACCGTCAACAGGTCAAGTGATACAGATGATTATCAATGCCCTTCCATAAACACCCTCTGCAACCTCCCCTTCAGCAGACGATATATCGCTGGAGATATATCGCCTGTATATAAACCGCTCCATGCATCCCAAATCAACGACCGGAACGATATTATGGAGGCATACAGAAAGCGTCAAGCATCCCACAGTATGGAAGCAGCCACTTTATTATACGGGATCCTATGCGGGGGTGGGGGGCGATTTTAATTTAGAAGGTTGAATTTTATATTTGCAGGGGCTGTTACGCGAAGGGGGTGGGTTGTGAATGGGGTCGCAGCTCAATTGGATCTTTCGGATAAACTGCCAATAATGCGGGCGGATCATAAATAAAAATTGGGACGTTAGTGTGTGGGGTGTATGTGCTTATTGTGTGGGTTATTTTGATTTCCTACACTAACCATTTATGGTTTATGGCTCCGTCGCATTTTGGTGGTCATAAAAGAAGGTTATTGGTTGGTTTAGAAATTGTGTGACGAAAGGGGGAGGTGTCACAAATCTGACAGGAGTGTTTCGAGATAGGATGGGGGGCTTTCTAGTCTGAGGAGAGACGCTATGTTCTGTGAGGGTGTGTTTGTTCTTTTTTCTAAAATTTCACAAACCTACATTTTATTAATATTGAACAGAGATGTATTGTGTAACTCTAAATTAAGAGAAATTAAATTTAAAATTAATTATTTTTAATTTAAATATTAAGTCAACATTGCCCTCGAGGCCCAGATTTTGTGATTTTTAGCCACAATCAAGATATTACCTTCTAATTTTTTTTATTTCACACCACATATTTGAAGACCTGTTATATTTTAGTTTTCAGAATCGTGTTTTTCAATATAATGTTAAAAACTAATGATATATATAAAATTGTAAGGCCTTAAAGTTCTTTAGTATAAAATGTTTTGATGTGGTGACATTTTTTTGAGAGATTTTTGGATGATATTGACACCAAATTTTATGTTCCTTTAAGACTTTCTAAGTACAAACAGCAATAATTTGTATAAATTAATATTATACAACGATAAGCAACAGTCCTTTCACAAAATTTCAATATAGTTCTATTCATTTTTAAACAGCAAAATTTTGTTAGCTTTCTTGCTTAAAGCTTATAAAGCTTGTTATTCAAAAGTATTTACATTCATTTGTTGATTTTTCTCTCGTTGCCGTGGTGTGGAGGATTGGAGAATTGTTTGGTGTCGTCCTCATTGCTTGACTGTGATTCAAAATTACGAGATTCTACACAAATAATGCTCCTGTCATTTTGAATGGTGACATTAATAAACAAACATTAGCATTAAGGATTAAGACTCGAGGGAAAAAAGCACCCATTCTAAAGTTTCTTATTCCAAAGTTTAATTTTTATAACGCGTAGAAAATTAAGGAACATGCTTTGTTCTTTTATTTTCTTCACATGCATGTCTTTTCTTAAGAATTCTGACAGATAAATATAAATATTTTTTTCAAAAGTGTTTTTTTTTATGATTTTAAACATTACAAATAAAAGCTTTTCTGAATATCCGTCAATATGACAAGCTGCTGAAGTAAAAATTGTTTCAAGGTCCTGAATGGAATAAAGAGATTTTAGAATAACTTCTGACAAGTCTGTACAATAAGTTTATGTGAAATGAGTCTTTTCATCACAAAAGTTCTTTTATTATACTCTCCAGATTCATTTCACATAACCATTGTTAAAAAAAAATCTTTGACATTAGTATTCTTTCTTCATATGACATGTAGTAAATAACTCACATATGTTGTATTATTATATGAATGCAATAATAGCAGGTATCTACTGCTGTATAGTGAGACGTGTTATCAATATATAAAAATAAGTTTGATTTCATTTTTTTTTTGTTAAAACAAACTTACCATTGATTCCTTATATATATTAAATACTTAACCTTTTGTATGAATTGGCTTTGTAGATGTAAATAAATCTGTAAAACATAAGAAATTTAAAAGCGATATTAGTGCCAGATATAAGTATGAGATATGATGTATTACAGAGTTAAGAAAACATAAATTAAAACTTATTTTACTTATTTTGAAAACTCAAGGAAAGCTGTCCCTTTTACCAGTGCCAAGCGTATTATTAAGAAAAAGATGAATGAGATCTCACTTTAATTCTATACACAGAAAGAAATTCCAATATGATCTGGTGTAATAATCTTAAAGATCTTTCCACATGTGGCTAAGATGTAAAGCAGTTGCTGAGTTTTCTTTGGCTACTGGACCCGACTGTCTCCTCAAACATCTTTATCGAATTCATGTTGCACAGGCCCCTTTCTGCACACTCTATAATATTTGGGAGGACTGTGGATGCTGACCTCATTTCGCCGTTGCTCAGCACTCAAGGGCTCCTCTTTGTGTGATCTTTATTGGCAAGTTAGGGACTTATTCGGTTCATACACTTTTCTCGCCCCGTTGCCCCCTCCCCTTACTTTAACTGTTTTATCTGTTTTTGTTCTTACCCTCTTGTGGTGTAGTGGTCTTTTGTAACCCTTGCCATTGGAAATTTAAAAAAATTGAAAACTCCTTATGCAACTTTTATTTTAAGAAATTCTCCTTGATTTTACGGAAGAATAATTAATACTAATTAGTAGATTTTGAATTAACGTTGTACTCCGAAGCGATACGGGAACTATACTAACGACGTACCTCATCATTTTGAATATAAGTTCCGAGGACGAAACCAAAGCAAGGACTTCAAGCTTTATTTTTCTCCTACATCTCTTGAAAGCTTAAATTAAAAAGGTATCTGCTTACGATCCTGAATGAATGTTTGACTGAAATTCAAATTTTTATTTTATCTTTGCCATTATGTGTAGGGAACAAAATCAAACTGCGTAAAATAAAAAAATATAGTGAGATAGAGAACGAGGAAGGTCTATTCTGTAAAAGAGGGGGAATTTTAAATATCTGATGTTGAGCATTATTTTAGTAAAATTAGAATCAAAAAACTTTTAGGAAGATTTTATCTTTTTGTCAAAATTATAGTACTTAAAACCTGATATAACAATAACTTATGAATGTACTTCTTTCCTATTTTGTAAAAATGTTATTTAAAGTATGATAAAGGCAATGAACTAAAAGAGAGATAAAAGAATTTAGTTCTAACATCAATATTTTTATTTTTAAAAATTTATTGTTAAGAACATCAGAACCATCTGTACGAAAATAATTGTGTTAAACATGTTGTGTAAAAAATAATTTAAACATATGGAACTTTATGGATAAATTAAACTTTTAATTCCATGTAGAATGTTTTGAATTTCGGTATATATTTCATCAAATTTTACAAAAAACACCTCATTTCATTAAATTTAAACTGTCATATAATTTCCCGAGTGGCGTTTTTCATTCATTTCAGTCATAAGTACCAACAAAATAACATATAGTTAGTAATCGCATGGCATTTTAGAAAACATGTCTCCGAACGTAGGCAGTTTAGTGAGTAGCCTCCGTAAGGTATCAAACCTGTGATTCCTCAATAATTAAGCCTTATTTCTCAACATTAGATCATTTTTTCCCAGATCACCACCTTAGAAAGATAAAAAAAATGTTTGAAAACAAGGATTTTTAAGGTTATCCATCTACCAATCATTTTGAATTTTAACACTTGATGTTAACTGTGGAGTCTATTTTTCTTTCTTGATTATGAGCAACCATATTTATTTAAATACAATTAAATAAATGCGAAAGAGAAAAAATAATAATAAATTTCTGTGTATTTATTTTTGTCTTCTTAATTTTGTTATAATATTATTTTAACATATACACTCAAGTGCCAAAACATTATGACCACCTGTCAATAACGAGTTGGCCCACCTTTGGCGAGCAACACAGCTTCAACCCGCCTTGGCATGGATGCCACAAGTCCTTGGTAGATGGCCGGAGACAGATTGTACCAGATGTTTAAGCAACGGTCACGCAAATACGAGATATTGTGAATTGGTGGTCTTTGAACTCTGAGCTGCTGTCCCATGACATTCCAAATATGTTCTATCGGATTGAGATCCAATAGGTGGCCAGGACATTAACTGGAATTCAGCATCACGTTACTGGAACCACTCCAACACAATTTTAGCCTTGTGACACGGGGCGTTGTCCTGTTGGAACATTCCATTTCCAGCTAGAAAAACAGAGGCTATGTAAGGGTGTAACTGGTTCGCAATGATGTTCAGATACCCTGTAGCATTCATGGTCTGCTCTACCACAATCACGGGTCGCAGAGACTTACAAGAGAACGTCCCCAAAGCATAATACCTCCACCACCAGCCTGTGTATGACCTATTGTACATTGAGGGAGCAACTGTTCGCCTTGAAGACGACGTATCCTGACACGGGCGTCGGCGTGATGAAGGACAAACCATGATTCATTTGACCAGGCAACTCTGTCCCACTGATCCATGGACCAGTCGTGATGTTCCCGGGCCTAGCGCAGGCGCAGTTGGCGATAACGTTTGGTCAGCAAAGGCACACGAGTGGGACGTTTGCTGAGTAGCCCTATATGCAACAGTGTCCTCTGAACAGTGTGCTCCAATACTATTCTACTTGGTCCTGCATTGTATTGGGCTGTCAGCTGAGCCACTGTCTAGCTCCAGTTTTTCTTCACCATGCGAGACAGTCTCTGACGACCTTTTTCTTTGATAGCGTGTGGACGTCCAACACCATGTCGTCTACTGTTGGTTTCACCGTCATTCATCCACTTTGCATAAGTACTAACAACTGTAGATCGCGAACAACCCACGAGTCGTGCAGTTTCGGAAATACTTGTCCCGGGCCTTTCAGCCATTACACAATCTGCCCTCTATCAAAGTCGCTGAGATCCGCAGCCTTTTTCATCACACACAGAAATAAGTGAAAGAATGATTCTTCAGACTCTCCAGCAGCAGTTAAATACCATTTCCACCTGATCACGTGCCTTCCACGTCATCCAGGCGAGTTCATTGCAAAATGTAGGGGTAGTCATAATGTTTTGGCTCTTGAGTGTATATTTTAAGTACCCTTGAACGAAACGTTAAAAGAGCCTAAAATGTTTTCCAAAATGAGGGGGGGGGGAATAAAAAAATTGACAAATTTTCCTAGTTTTCATTTTTCTCCTTAGGATAGCTTTATTTCAGATACATTTAATTCAGGTACTTCATTTATACTTTTTTATTTACTTTATTAATCCTTTTATTTTTTGGAAAACCCTTTGAGCTTATCGTTTTCTTGAAAAATTTCTTAATAAAAGAGCAGAAAAAAAACGATATCAAAGCTTTCTATCTTACTCAAATTTACAGAATTGCTATTGTAACTTTAGTTTATTACTATAAAGTATTTTAATAAGGTAATAAATAAAGTAGGTAATGGTGTGGTTTTCTTTTTCGGCTTCCTAAAATATACTCAATGAATAATATAAATAAAAACAACAATATTTTAAATCAAAACAAATTAATAAAAAGAAATTTTTTTAATGATTTGAATGAATGTCATTTTTTTTGTTGTAAAGTATATATTACCATGTTTTTATTACTCGCGCTTTCTTGTCTGTCCGGTGAAATTTTGTAATTGATTTTAACTGACTTCCGATGCGCTAGAGATTTGAAATTTAGACCATAGCTCAGAAGTGAATGACAATGTATGAAATGGGAAAAAGAAGTTCTAGTCTTAAACCGGCCCCGAAAGGTGGCCCTATTTAATAAAGCCAATAACTCCAGAACCTACATGACTGACTAAGACCTGTCGTAGTATAGTTGAGTTGCATCTATATATACATTTCATGCCTGGAGTCAAAAAGGCCCAAGTTACAATGTTTTTTTTTATTAACTCGCTTTCTTGTATGTCTGTGCGGGTGGAATTTTGTAATTGATTTTAAACTAACTTCCCGATAAGCTAGAGGTTTGAAATTTGGACTATAGCACAGAAGTGGATGAAAATGCATGAAAATGGTTATTAAAACATGGTACATAAAAAAAAATTATTACGAAGATTATTTTTTGTGTGGAACAATTGTTGATCTGCAAGCTGAATTCAACAGCATCCAATCTGTTTGTGTACTTTGTTTTGTCGCAACATGCAACACATAACTTTTACTAAATTTGAGGTTTTACTTTATCTATAAAATATTTACTTATATTTATTTTTACAAGCAAACTGCCTATAAGAATTCAATCTTTTATAAAAATTAAAATTTTACTAACATTTTGGCGTTTTGATTAAGCAAATAGTGATTCCCTCCGGAATCCCTATCAAAGTTCCAGGGAACCCTAGGGCTCTGTGGGACCCATGTTGAAGACCTCTGCTTTAGTTTATCCAAATAAATTCCATAGTCTGGATTTGAGAAATTGCATGGGATTGACACTTATTTGCCCAAATTCAAAATGGCTGCTAAGTAAATTTTTAACAAAATTACTACTATTATAACACGCTTTTTAAGCTTTATTTGTATGTGACGGAATCTTTGAACTCGATTCTTACCCACTTTAAAAGAGCAGATTAATTCGAAATTTTGCACAGTTTTCAAGATCCGATGACAATACAAAAATTCAAGATTTTTGTTCAATTGTCCTGATCACAGAATCATCGGAATTAACAATTTTCTATTTCCAGGTTTGGCGACTAATTCCAGATCCTATTTCCAGATTTGGTGACTAAAAGATTGCTACAACCCTAGAGCGAAAACGCCAATGGGTATTTCAGATTCTAAAAAATGACGCATTTAAAATTAATTCATCAATGAATAAATAATAGTTAAAAAACAACAGCTTAAAAATACGCTTTTATTGTAGATCTAACTAAAAAATTAACAATAAATTATAGTTTAAAAAAACTATAAAAAACACACTTTTATAGTTAATCGAACTTAAAAGTAAAAAATAATTCTTAATGTAAGAATAAAATGATTTGCAAAAAAAAAAATATCATTGTGGTAAAAGCGTGGGGTGCTTTGTACTACATTTGAACGCTAACTCTGCATTTCTGAATAGAACTAGTAAGAAATTATAACAATTGATATCGAGAACCTCATGCTTTTACCACAATGACATTAAATTTTGTTAATCATTTTATTATGTTAAGAATTATTTTTTCTTTTTAGTTCGATTAACCATAAAGTGTGTTTTTTAGTTTTTTTAAACTATAATTTATATTTTTAATAAATAGCCTAGACTTCCTTTGATACTTAAAAAATACAATTATTCATATAAAAAGAAAAACCAAAATCATCTACTCATAGAAAATTATATATAAAGTGAGAACCAACAACATTAATTTCAATCGAGCGTAGAAAATGAATTGATAATACGAGAAGGAAAAAAATCATCCCCCCACCCGCCTCTCGCAAAGGTTTTCAATCGACATGGAGTTAATCTAAATCTCCAAGAGAATACCCGGACATTGATTATTCCTTCTTCACCCTTTGAGGCCCCTACCTGTCGGCGGCCTTTGATTAGAGGCTTCAGGGTGGACTTCAATCAAGGACCCCACAGATTCTGACGTCTATTGGACTCTTGACGCTCGTTCTTTTCAGTTTTCTTTGTTCTTTTCCTGTTGAAGAATCTGTTTCTTTCTTTCCTCTTCTTCACATTCGCGGGGGAGGATCGGTTTCAGAAGTCAAACCAGATTGGCCATTGTGTGCGCAAACTCGGGTTATGGGTTATGACCTTGTGGTTATATATCCTCTTTTTTTATCCTCGGAAGGTGGCAACAGTGGTGATTAGAGCATCAGGTACGCGGCAGGTGTTGGTTTTATTGAAATTGTTTGCTGTGAAATGATAGAAATAAAACTCCGCATGCGAAATTAGAGGTGATAATTTCCAACCGCCACTTCTATTGTTCTCTGAACAAACAGGGATGTACATCGCGTCGTTTTTCTCCTTGCTTGGGCACTGCGGTGTATTTCATGATTGAAGGTTTACAATACCGAGAAAAGACATTAGGAAACTTTCTATTTAAAGTCTTATCTGCACGCGCCATATAGATATAGTTTTATTTTTTTCAAAGATGATGGCGAAAAGTATTTTTTGTAGAAGGTTTCAAACTTCTAAAACTGTCACGTACTACTAATAGAAGTGAATATATATCCTAGACACTGTGTGTGTGTGGGTGACATGAACTTTTCGAAAAAGAAAAGAAAAAAATAGTACTGTACAGTCAAGGACGTCTAACGTTTTCTTGAGGCGCTTGCCCCCAACGCAAAAGTATGCCTCTTGGAACAGATATATCCAGACAGAAGTGATTTTCTTAAATAGGTAGCATATATAGCATACGTTATCAAATATTTATATAAACAGTAAATCGTTGTAAATAAATTTGCGTGACCAATCACACAATCCTAGGCGGAAACGACTTGGTTGACTCAGCAGCCTTTCAATTAAATGATGTGTGATGGTAGACCTAGGCTTAAACGTGGACGATATAGATATGACATAATAAATAATACAGTCTTGCCGCTTACCAAAAGCATATAGTTCAAAATTCTCAGTTTTTAGGAGAATATGAACTGGAATAACATGGACGAGTAAAATTATTCGGATCATGATCTTAATGGGGTTGAGTCGAGAACAGTTGCCCAACCAAGGCCGAAGGAATGGGTCTGGGCCAGTTTGTCCAAGTCTTAAAGCGTCACTTGGTTCAATTACGAGGATTATAGGTTGGCGATTGCTGTTCCAAGTTATCAAATAGCACTAACACACACTGGCGATATTATCAATCTTCAGCTGTTTCAAGGTTCAAATTCATATTCTGTTGACCCCACAAAACAAGTGACTGGTTGATCCAACAATATACAAAGTGTAAAACTTCCATAAACGGAATCTTAGATCCCTTGAACTAATTGAATTCAAGAAAGCTAACGACACACAATGACGTTTCACTTGCAGAGACATTTCTTGATAACTTCCATGCACATGGTGTAACCTTTGAGTATTAGAATTTCATTGTGTCGAAGAAACTTTTGCTTTTTTTTTTCGTTTATTGCAAATTCCAGACTTTCCTCATTGAGGAAAAATGATCGAAAAATTTAATTAAAAGTATAACAGATATAAAATAGCTCTAAATTCAACTGCCGTTAACATACTGATGGCATTTGAAAATGGCTCTCTCTCTCTGTTTATAATATCATCAACAGGTATAAATTAATATTTGGCATGTTTGTCACCAACTTTGGCTTCATGGTCGCTATAACCAATAAGTGTACAATTGTTAAGTGCATATTCCCAATAAATATATGCCCTTAATGTTGTTACCTAAACTTATACATTATCAGCATATGACATATTAATCATAGAAAAAAGATACAATAGACTTGAGACTAAATAAGTACTTTGTGGAAAAATTTAAAAATTCTTGGCGGATTATGTGATGTCATATCGCCCAAGGCAATTTGTTTAAAGCTTAGATGTTTTGTAAAGTATAAAACTTTTTTATTTCCAATTTTTATATAAAAAAAAAAATTATGGGCGCGTTTATTTTTTGAGTACGAGAATCCTCACCCAGAGAAATTTGATTATATTTTGAACATGCAAAATATAGCTGTAAAAATTTAAACAAAAACTGATAAACTTTTTTAAAATTTCTGCATTTCCAGAAAATTTGTTCCTAACAAATATACGCATGAGTTTAGTACACTACTTTTAGTTTATGTATCAAAGTTGAAAAATAATATTTTCAATTTATTTAAAAAATAAAACTTTTTTTTCAAAAAGACGAATCTTTTTTTTTTTAAAAAAGGTCGTAAATTTATTTATTTCATTAGTATAGAAGAATTTTTAAGAGATGCTACATTTTTAATTAAGTGAGCTTTGTCTTTTATTTTACATTTTATTAGCATAATTTTTTTGCTTCATTCCTAAAAGAGGTTTTCCGATCATTAATCTAAAATACATTTCCAGTCTTTTAGTACTTACAACCGTATTTTCGGATTTCATTTTAATTCTCTTCTTGAAGTAACATAAGGGTTAACGTAATTTTTAACCACAGTCAAGTAACGAAGACGACACCTGAACTCTGTCACCTCTCTCCAAATTTTCACATGACACTAACATGAAGACTTTGAATCTCAGATTTTACGTGCATCAGCTTCTCTACATGGTAGGACTTCAGTAGTATCAAGACTCGAACCCGGGCCTCAATAATGTCGGCTACGAGTTAGTGACCACGACCACTCTGCTACAATGGCCACCGTATCTTCAGGTTCATTTCTCCATAACGGAAACGAATTTCGGGATAATTTAACTACGACCATATTGGGCTCTTCATATATATATTAAAAATATTATAAATCTCCATGCACCACAAAGTATCACATGGAGCTTACAGTAATTAGTATGAAACACACATTACAAAAGAAAATATAATTTTCTTAATAAATTTTTTTTATGTATCATTTTTTATAAACATTTTCATGCATTGTCATCCATTTCTGAGCTATAGTTCAAATTTCAAGTCTCTAGCTCATTGGGAAGTTAGTTTAAAATCAAGTACAAAATTCCACCCGGACAGGCATACAAGAAAGCGCGTTAATGAAAACATGGTAACCTGGGGACCCCTCTTTGACTCCAGAGCCACGAAATTGAATACGTAGACGCAACTCTATCCATGCTATGGACAGGTGGTCTTTGTTCGTGCAAATTCGTGTAAGTTCCGGAGTTACGTGTCCCCTGTCGGAATCGGACCCCACCTCTTTGGAGTCCGGGGTTCGAGACTAGAATTCTTTTTTTTTACACTTTTATTTATTGTCATCCACTTCTGAGGTATGGTTCAAATTTCAAGTATCTAGCTTATCGGGAAGTTAGTTTAAAATCAAGTACAAAATTCCACCCGGACAGACAGACAAGAAAGCGAGTTAATAAAAACATGGTAAAATTATATAAAGTCATGTGAAGGACTGACTACATATTTAAAATAAATTTACAGAACTTTTAAAACATTTCAGCAGGAAACAAGTTGGTGAAAATTTGGAGGCCAATTTATATTAATGTCCTCTCTCTTACTAATTTAAAACACAGAAGGAGCACGTATGTTCTACATTTTCCTCGCCACCAATATTACAATCACAGGAAGTTGACAGAACCAAATAATATAAATTTGTTCAAATAGCTTTTAAAACTACCACAGCCAGTAGGAGAAATTGGGTTATTTTGTAATTAGTATAAAAATGAAGACATGACAGTCTCTAATTAACGGTTTTGGAAAGAATTTCTTTGTTAAGCTCCTTTTATTTGAAACGAGATATACTTGATTCCAAGACTTCACCATTCTTCCTTTCGTAATCTTTTTAAAGGAATTAGGAATATATTAACTAATATCAATTAGGAATATTAACTAATATCAATTAGTAATATCGGTGGCAACCTTTGTAAGCTAATCGTCCCGCTCATTTCCAAAACGCCTGAGTGTCTGCGAACAAATGCAAATGCTTTCGAAATGTTTTTACAAAGGTGAGTCGGAAAATAAGTTTCCCCTGTCGACTGTGGTCAGAGTTGTGTATGAAAGTCAAAACACAGAATGAGATATTAAAGATAAGATATAACTTTATTTTTCCTCATAAGTACCAATTACATTTAGACCTTTGTCATACCGCTTGATAAGCTTCAAAAAAGCCCTCCAGGAAAAACCCAGGGCTTTGTATACGGAAGAAGCGTTTAACGGTTTGTTTGACTTCAGCGTTGCTTCCAAAGCACCTTCTGGCAAGATTTTTCTTCAAAGCCGGAAACAGATGAAAGTCACTTGGTGTGAGATCAGGACTGTATGGCGGATCATGTAGGCGCTCCCAACCAAGAGTTGCAATATGGTATTGCTGTCGCCAAGTGTGGTCTTGCATTGCTATTTAACAACAAAACGCTAGATGTGAGAAACCCAAGAAAAATTAATCAAGAAAATTCAATCAATCAAGAATTAATTTAATCAAGAAAAAAAAGGTATATATATATATATTTTAATATATCTTCATATATTGTAGTACAATTAAAGAATTTTGAGGGAAAAAAGGAAGCCTGCTACTGGTCACTACTAGTTCGTGATTAGGTGCTCAAGGATTTTGGTTCTGAGAAATTATGACTGACCACTGAAAGAAAACTGATTAATTGGGAGAGCATTTCAAAAAGTGAGAATTTTAGACAAATCGGTCAAGTAGCAAAAGACTTAAAAAAATTATTTGAAAACATCTTTACCGATTTCTTTTTAATCTATCACAGAGAAAGACATTACGATATGTGAAGGAAAATTATCTGGCTTCAAAGTGGCTGTAGGCTGAAAATGAAAATTAATAAACTTTCTCTCTCTTTTTTTTTATATTTTTCATAAAAATTGGAAAAAAGTATTATAAATCCTTTCTCCCCGAAGCGTATTGTAAAATATGTATAAGAAACAGGTATAGTCGAATATTCATCTTCGTAATGAACAATCAGAACATGTCACGGCTTGTATCGTAAAAACAGGGATTTTACAGCCGTATCCATAATACAAGGCCCGCAAGCTATAGGGACCTCAATATGTGTAAGCGAAAAATCGTAAAATGTTATCAATGGTTTCTTTAACATTGTTCCTATTTGCAAAAAAAAAAGGGCCCCCAAAGAATTTTGATACAGGCGTATCTACTCAGGACTAGATACGCCAGTGTGTAAAAACACGTTTTGTAGTTACGTGATTAACGTAAATCAGCCTCTCTACACGATAGGTCTTCAGTGGCACTAGGGTTGAAACCCTTGATACGTCAGCCATGTTCGTGGCCTTGGCCACTAGGTTACCGTAGCCATAAGAGCCTTCGCATACTGGGGTATACGTTACGCCATTGCCGATGCCGAAAAACTATGAGCTACTACTGAATTAATGAGTGAAAGGAAATATGTATATGTGTGTATTCTGACCTACCTTCCCATCCTTATGCTCATTGTCCATTGATTTTAGTACATTATTTTATTAATCAGACTATGTTCAACCGAAAGTTGGGATTTGATTTTTTTACATATATATGCACGCTATTTAACATAGTTTGGGAAGTACTTATTTTTAAAAAACCCCTTTTTCTCTGGTTCTAAAACTTTATTATCTTAACTCGCTTTAAGAACAGAAGAAAGTGAGTTATATACAATATGCAGTATATACTACTTGTTTTTAATGAAGAAAAAACGTTTGAAGAAAATGTTCTAGTACGCCGACGTTCTTAAATAAGGGGGAATGTTTCGAAAGCTTCTGGGTACCGTATAAATTACATGGAATCAGTAAATAAAAGCCCTATGAAAAGAAAAGCTGTGAAGAAAAGCACGGCAAGGAAAGAAAAAAAAAGGTCATAAATGCCTTAATGATAGAAGCCATTAAGCTTCGATAAGATTCTAAAACTCTTTCAAAAACTGAACCGCCTTTTGCTCCATTTCATTTTCTCAGTTTTTTCCCCCTGTGCTATAAAATTATCTCTAACATCATGAATACTGGAAGTTTCTTTTTTCCCCTCTTTCCATCATTAATGTTAAGCATTTCATTCTCATTGCTGATAATGGCAAACAGCATTAAAATGACAGAAGTACGAACATCAAATTAAAATGATGGGCTTTAATAGTGACTATTGACAGTCTAGAATAGAGATTATTGTGAAATTATTTTAATAGAACTACGTTACACGCAGAAGTCAGGACAAGGGTAAATGTAGAAACCATTTAGAATGATATAGAGGTCCTTAAGCAGAGAGATCATGTAAAGAAAATGTACCCATTTGAGGTTTAGAATAAAAGAATATGAACATAATCATAAATAAATATCCAAAAGCAATACGTAACTGAACGTATACAACAGC
>BMAO01019636.1:0-34630 GCA_019973975.1 Trichonephila clavata | reverse complement strand
TTTAATATGCTCTAACCAACGCACTGACGGCAGCTATTGTAAATATCCTATTTATCGGAATAACAACAGTGGAAATTTAAGAATCGTATAGAAAGAGTTAATAAATGGTCAAAGATATTTTAACCTGGTAATAAGTTCTTCTTCATTGGTTTAATAATATTGAGGAAACATAGTTATAAGCAATAAATTTATTTACTCTCCAATATCTCTTAGATCATTATGTATAAACTATTCAGTAACAATAAACCGTATTAAATTATACATAAGTGAGATCAAGTTCTAGTTATACACAGCGCGGCAAATAATCTTTAAGACTCGTCCTAAAGAGCAAGCTGTAATGGCGCCATGAGGGCAAATGCGCATGCATCATATCGTCCATGGTCTACTGGCACACTGCTGACAAGTTGTGCGTAGTTAATTAAGTTTTAAGACTTGTCCTAGAACGCAAGCTGTAATGGCGCCATGAGGGCAAATGTGCATGCATCATATCGTCCATGGTCTACTGGCACACTGCTGACAAGTTGTGCGTAGTTAATTAAGTTTTAAGACTCGTCCTAGAGCGCAAGCTGTAATGGCGCCATGAGGGCAAATGCGCATGCGTCATATCGTCCATGGTCTACTGGCACACTGCTGACAAGTTGTGCGTAGTTAATTAAGTTTTAAGACTCGTCCTAGAGCGCAAGCTGTAATGGCGCCATGAGGGCAAATGTGCATGCGTCATATCGTCCATGGTCTACTGGCACACTGCTGACAAGTTGTGAGCAGTTTATTAAGTAGTTAAGAGAAGACAAGCGTTTATTACAGAAGGGAATTTTTTTAACGTTGATTTTTTTAAGATGAAGAAAAGAGCTGTAATCAAATTTTACACAAAACTTGGTAAAAATGTTTCGGAAACATACCAACTTATGAAACAAATTTACGGTGACTTTTGTTTAAGTAGATCAAACGTTTTTGTATGGCATAAACGTTTTTTGGATGGAAGAGATACAGTAGAAGATGATCAGCTTAGTGGTAGACCAATTTCATTTAGAACATCTGAAATTATTGAGAAAGTACGAAATTTCGTGGCAAGCAAACGCTGTGCATAGTTAAGAATGATGGAAGACTCTTTAAGCATCAACAAAGAAATAGTTCCAACCATCTTGCAGGAAGATTTGGGCAAAACAAAAGTGAGTGCTATATTTGTTCCACACACTTTATCCCCTGAACAAAAAGCAATGAGTAGTGCACATAGCAGAGATATCATTTCAGCTGCTGAAAACAATCCAAACTTCTTGGAGTCCATGTTATAGGTGATGAAACTTGGTGTTTCGAATATGACATTGAAACAAAGCAATAAATTATGGAATGGAAGTCAGAAAATTCATCGCAAACCAAAAAAATGGAAAATTCCATCAAAAATCAAAACAATGCTTATTACATTCTTCGATGCTAGGGATGCTCGATGATCCACAAAGAATTTTTCAAACTGGAAAAACAGACACGCGTCAGCTGTTTTAAAGTGTTTGGTGACCAGAATTCGTCGCATTCTTACGGAATATCGGACTGAAAGCAGTTGGCGTCTATTACACGACAATGCGACCAGTCACACCTCCTTGTTGTTCATCGAATTTTGGCAAAAAATAATGTCTGTGGCTGAACCATCCATCGTATTCACCAAATTTTGCCCCTGTGACTACTCCTTATTCCCAAAACTTAAAATGAAATTAAAAAGGTGTTATTTTGAGGATATTTCGACCTTACAAGTAGCTTCGACGCATGCTTTGCAGGCATTCCACAAAGTGATTTACAACAGGCGTTCGATTCCTTAAAAAATCGCCGTAACAAGTGCAATGAAACCGGAGGGTCCCATTTTGAATAAAAAACCAAAACAGGGATTAATTTCTTATTCCTATTTCTTTTTACGGACACAGTCTTAAAACTTATTTGCCGCACTGTGTACATTTTATAACAAAATTAGAAAATAAATTTTTCATTAATTCCTATTTATAATTGAATCTCTTGTTCTGAATTCTCCGGTTGCATTTTTATTCAGATATTAACTAATCTGGCTAATGAAGACACGGTAGGCTGCACACATTTTTCTTCATTTATATGCTTATATAAAAATGTTTACATGCACATCCTATTTGAACTCACATGAAATATATATTTCAAAAGAAAAACACCACTTATAAGCACTTATTTTGAATTTTAAATTTTTTCAAAATATTTAAATATTTCTAATTTCTACCACTCTTACAACTTCTATATTTCTATTTTTGAACATTTTTTTTCTAATAATTTTTCTTTCTTGCAAATGTTTCAATGTTTCTCACAATTCTGCACCATAGGATAATTATTACAAATAATATTTATTCATTCTATTATTATTCACTTCTTTATATATATATATATATACAGTCGCTCTCGATAATTCGAAGTTGGAGGGACCAATGAAAAACTTCGAATTATCAATAGGGCAGAAAAAAACTCCCAAAATACACAAAGAGAATTTTTTCCCCAACACATTTAAATTTGAAACTATGTAATAAAACAACATTTCCATATGCAAAAATTATTTTAAATTATTTTTAAAAGTACATATTAAACAATATAAATATTATACAAGAGTTAAAAAGTCATGTTTTAAAAGAATACATTCATACACAATTCTACGCATCTCTTCTTCACAACAGTGGCCATCCTTTCTGAACTCATATGTAGCAAGCCACGTGTCAAAGGAAAGATATGGACAGCAGACAACAGGTGCGGTTGTTCTATTGTTCACTTGAAGAACGATAGCAATAAAAGTGTATTTTTGCCTGATGAATCGGAAAACACTGAGAAGGGCTACGTTACAGGGGAGACACACATAGACAATACAACACAAAACTTGTGAGCTCCAACCTCTTTGCTACAGGGCTGTACATGACAGCGAGTGTTCGAATTGTCAAAAGTTTTATAGGTTAACATCAAATTATTGCGTGTTATAGTCTGACCAGCACAGATTTTACTTCAAAGTATTGAGTGTACCCAAACGTATTGTTTTAGTTCGAAATATCAAGAGTTTTTCTAGGGACTGAGAATTTACTTCGAATTACCGAGAGGTTCATATTATGGAGATCTACTGTATATATATATAATATATATGTTATATCTAAGTATTATATAAAATATTATTAAGTACTTTGCTATCGATATATATGTATATACATATATCTTGCTTAAATTTTTAATCCTTAATGAAATAATTTCTATTCATCCATTCAAGTTCAAACAAATTTTTTAAACTTATAATGGATGACACTTGATGTGAATACAGTTTTTTAAACATTAATTCATTAATAAAATTTTAAAAAGTGAATAAATAGTAACAAACAAAAATAATAGTCCAAGAGCATATACAGAATGGAAAATCGTTTGCTTTGTCCCTGTAGTGCAATGGATAGCGTGTTGGACTTCTAATCCAAAGGTTATGGGTTTGAATCTAACCTGAGATGGCCTTATTTCTGAGAATGTGATTTTCTTGCTATACAATTTTATAAGAATAATTAAATTTAATTAATGAATAAATAGTAACAAACAAAAAAAATATTCCAGCATCATATACAGAAAGGAAAATGGAAAATTGAAACAAATTCCCTTTTTATTTTTTCACTTAATATTGTGATTATGTTATATGTATATACATATTTATATTAATCGTAACTATTTAATAAAAGTAACTAAAATATAAAATTTTTCTTTGTTGATCTAAGTAGGAATTGAGTTTTTAGTACTTTTTTCGTGCCGGCCAACATGAGAAGCAGTACAAAAAACTCTTTATCTATTTTCATGGATTTAAAAAAGTAACTTTTAAATTAAATCATTGTTCTATGTACAAAATCATTAAATATGTTATACAAACATATAGAAAAAGCTTAAAAAATTTACATTTAATTAACGAAAACACCTATAACATTTTAAATACACGATTATCTCGAAAAATAAAAACTTGAAGAAAAGCTATTTAATGTCTAAAAGAATGCAATCCGGAATTCTGGATGCGGTTTTAGCTTCAGAATACTGTTAAAATAGCATAATTAAATAACTGGCTAAATAATGAAGTACGAAATGTGCATAGACTTAGAAAAGCAACACAATTAAAAACAGATGATAAAATAATTCAACATTTTGATCATTTTTAGGTTAATATATGTCCCCTAAATTTTGATCTATAAAGAAACAGCTTTCTGCTTTTCTCTTGCAAATTATTCTATTTTAATGCATGTTCTTATATTTGAAATCCTCTCTTGAAACAGAGTCACGATCAGTGATTGGAGCAATTATAATAATAATTCATATACAACATTGCTTACTGGAGGATATTTGTTTCTACAATGTAATCTTTTAAAGAAAAATAACTGCTCCAAATTCCACAATTTTTATTTTCATTACCTTAGCATCGTGTTACCAATTTGTATAGCTGCGTCAGTTTTATTAGATATTTTGTTTCTCATTTTAAGACACAAAAATTTTAGTTAAAGCGAAATACAAAGTTTTAATATGGAAGCTAGGAGATATTTTGATAAGAAATTGCGTTTTCATGACTAAATCGTTGCTCCCCACTTAAGTAATTTTATTATTAAATAGTAGATGTCATATTGGTCGTTCAATAACTTTAATATATAACATTGTTATTATAAAGTTATGCGATGGCTAAAGGTAATGGTGTCCATTTAGAAATAAAAATTGCTTATTATACTTGTTACATGATTTTGTTTTTACAAAACCATTTGTTTAAAGAAACTATTCGAAGATATACATTTCTAAAAATAACCACTGTCAACTGAATTTCGGCACATATACCTTAAACTTAATTACTAGGCATAGCTCATTAAAATGTAATAAAATTTCATTGAAAATATTTTGAAAATAACTGTGTCTCAGGAGACAGTTTAATTTAGTAAATATTTCTTTTATCGTGAAGTTTAGAATCGAAAAAGGAGGAAATTGTTTCATCAGCAGGTATCGTTTGACAAAGATCAAAATCTGTAAAAGTTCTACCATTTTTGGAAGTACGAACTTCAGTTGAACTGAAATTGCGCATGAACATTATAATGAGTAGAATCAACTATCAATAAATCTTCTAGATATATACAGAATATAAATGTTGTATTACAATAATACAACATTTGCAGAAACATCTAAAACGGTTCATCATAAACTGCATGAGAAACATTGCCTATTCCTCAGATTACAGGCAAAGAGACAATACTGCAGTCATCGCATGACAATGCATCCAAATGTATGGAGAAGAATTAATTAACAAAGTACATGCAAAAATATAATGAAATACGCAGAAGCTGTCTAGACCCGGCAAGGGGAGGTCACAATATCTTCTTCTGAGAAGAAAATGTTGATTATGCCAGAATCAGTTGAAATCTTCAACATTCGCAAAAACAACAATAAAAAGAAGTTTGGGTTTCACCAGAATGCTGGATATTTGAATGACACCCACTAGTCCTGCAGGACACCTCACCATGGGCCTTACCACCATCATGTCTCTATGAGGAATGAATGATGTATGTCAGAAATTTACTCTTTGTAGGGTCATCCTAGACGTGAAGGCCATTCCAGTTTACTCAGCTAAGATCTGCAGGCAAAAGAGCCGAGTATGTCTTCTGCTTTAGGTGCTCCAGTGTTCCAGATCACAGAAGATGCCCATTTTCCCCATCAACTACTAACTCAGAACAATCATCCTGGTGGTTCTCCGACACTTGGTTGCAACAAGCAGGACTAAACTTCACTTTCTTGCTTTCTCAGTATTCATCTTAGAGCTTTGATATGCATTAATGGAGCTAAGTGATATGTAGCCCGCGCCAAGTATACCACTGGCCTTGCTTCTCCAGAACATATCCTGGTGTCCTCTAGACAAGATCTTACAGCTAATCCATTGTTGTTTTTGGATATTCTTTGGGTATATAGTCATGTACTTGATCTAGGCCTGCTGATCTTCCGGGAATGTGAAACAACAACGACAAATTACTGCTTGCGTTTCTATGAACAAACAAAATATAAAATTCTTGAAACTGGTTGCGATATAAGCGATGGGAAGTGAGTTATATACCCCAGTGTCCATGGATGTGTTGGCATTTTAAGCCACGCATAGATGACAATATCAGAGCTTTCTTCTTGAGTATGTACCTGGATATTTACGGAATAATTCGCTGGGATGTCTTATCACGTAACCGAATGTTTTATGTCGTTTTCTTTTGACTTTAGTTATACGACCGATAATCCACATTAGTGGAGACAACCAAACTTGATTTGCTATGAGATGTTTGTGTAGGAAAAAAAAGTGAAAACAAAAGTGAAAAAAGCAGAAAAAGAGGATTGTATAGCTAAAAGAATATGAATACCTTCAATGTTTAAAATATAAAATTAATATATTTATGCAGTTACTTTTTAAAATACTTTCTCAATTTTGCAATTAAAACAGTTAAAATTATTCAAATTAGGATGGAAATAAACATGTTAAATAAACAGGTATTTTTGGAATTTTTTTCTCAAATTATTATTTGTAAGTACTAAAAATAATTCTTTACCAAATAATTAAAAGAAGATGGATAAAAATCAATCCAGTCCTTTTTAAATATATTTCTTAAAGTAGTAATTAAATATCCAAAAATACAGAAGTGTTTGATTTAGCAAAAAAATTGCTTTATCAATAAAAATGTTTCTGCATTTTTAGGCTTTGTAAATATAAAACTAATTCTAAATATATAGTGACAGCTGACACAGAAAAATTTATTTAAAAACTTTGTTATTAGTTTGGTAATGATATTAGTTATTCGTTTTTAGAGATTTAGTTAATGAAACAATTAGAAGGAAATTTTAGTTTTTTAGTTTAAACAATTTTAAAAATTTCGAAAATTTAATCTTTTATTTCAGTTAAATTACAAAAATTCTAGGATGCTATACAAAAAGGGAAATTACTTACCCCGTTTGTCAAGAATGTGAATTTAATTTAAAAATAACGTCTAAAAATTAGAGATGATAAATTCTTCAAACTTACCGGAATCTGAAAAGAAAAGAAATAAATTGCTTAGTTTTTGAATAAAAGAAGAAAAAATCACTTCTTAGAAATTTTCAATGGGAGATATATTTAGGACAGTAAACACAGACAATCACATAATACATAGAAATTTAAAAGCCAAATTTTGTTCTGAAAAATTTTAGCATTTTAAACTTATTAACTTTCAATGTATATAAAACAAAAACAAATTATTGAAATATTAATCGAAAATCAAAATTGCAGTTATACGAGCAGAAATATAAAATCCTCAAATTAGTCTGATCTTCTTTCAGATAAAAAAAAGTTTAAAAAAATATCAGACATGATCTTTTTTTTCAATTTCTACTGCGAAACAAAGCATTTTTCAAAGAGTAAAAGATATTAACAGTACATTCAAAACTTCCATATTCTGAAAGAAAAGTTTCAAACTTATAATTAGCTTTAAATTATTTGTAGAAAATATGATTTTTTTTAATGTAATTTTTTAATTATGTACATAAATTAAACTCTTCTTGTTTTTGAATTTTTCACAAAAATTATTTTAAAATTCTTAAAAACTAATATTTACACATTTTTTTAACTTTCAACTTTTAAAATAATATTAATAATATTAAAAAGCTTTATGAAAAGAATTTGAAATATTAATATCTAAAAGAATTATTTTCATGTGTTTATAAAATAATAACATGGAATTTAATTTTATTATGCATATAACTTTACATACTTAGTTTAATACCATATAATAAAATTAATAATTTTCATTATAATAATTTAAAAACTTTCTTAAAAGCTGGTTTTTTTAATACAATATTTTAAATGAAAATTTCTTCAATAATTGTTACAGTAAAAAAACGTAACCATATTTATTTTCTCTTCTTCCAAGAAGTACAAATATTAATATACAGTCGGCTCTCGATAACTCAAAGTTGGAAAGACCAATGAATAACTTTGAACTATCAAGAGGGGGGAAAAAACTTACAAAATAACATATGTAAATGAAGAAAAAACAATTGTACATATGTATAAAGTTATTTTAAAGTATTTTTAAAAGTACTTATTATACAGTATAAATATTATACACAGAAATTAAAATTCCTGCATTAAAAGAAAATATTTATGCATTAAAAACAATTTTTAAAAGAATACATACTGCACATAATTAATCTTTTTTTGTGAAAAAAAGTGCTATCTTTAAAAATCTGATTAATATGATAACAGTTCCCTCAGACACTATCCCCAACACCATTGGCTCTTCAAGGCAGGGGCCAGCCTGACCCATGCCCTATTTGGTGCCACATGCCATACTCGTAAGTCTCACAGAGGAGTCAAAAATCGTCATGTCAGTCCAACGCAAACTTCACAATCTTACGCATCTCTTCTTCCCAATAGGGAACCATTCTTTCTGAAAACGTATGTGGCGAGGTCGCACGTGTTAAATGAAAGATATAGACGGCTGACAACAAGTGCGGACGGTCTATTGCACATTTGAAAAAGGAAAGCAATTAACGTGTCTTTTTGCTTAAGGAGACGGAAATCACACTGAATGGATGACAGACAGATGATCATCAAAGGGACCATGTATTTCTTTCATTTGAAATAAATAATCAACAGTTTTATGCGTAACTTCAGCATGATTATGATCACTCAGTAAAAAATAATTTGTGGGAAACAGTCAAGTGTGTTTATGAATTTTAAATGAATTATTCAGTTCTTTCAAGAAATCCCCAACACTTGAAATGTGTTCATCTTCCTAAAAGAAGTATACATTATTTACTGAAGCTTATTTTGTACTAAACACAGCTTAAGCAATTATTTTTAATGTTATTTTCATAGACAAATTTATTTTTTTAGAAAATGAGGTGGGAATGAGTTTTTTTCACAAGAAATTAAATGAGTTCTTCGATTTTCGGAATTTATATAGATTATCGGAAATTTTAAAAAGTAATTATATATATTCAGTTATATAGTTGCAAATTTGAAGATATTTTCTATATTTAGAATTTAGATTCAATCAACAGATTTTTTTCACAATCATATGAAATAAAATAAAACTATTCACGCACGTAAGCTATTAAAGTTATAATTTAAAAAAAATCATTTTGTAATCTTATGCAAGTAGTTTAAAAATCGCACTTTAAAAGAAATAATAGAAAAATGAAACGGAATACGCTTATTCACAATCGACATTCAAAAGTAATATACAAGTGCAGCGATTGAAAAGAAAATTAAATGAATTATATGTTATTTGATTGTTATTCATAATCTATTTTAGTAGTTTTATATTTAATATCTTTTACTCTAATTATTTACGCAATATTTATTTATATATTGGGCGATTTTTATTGAAGTTCAACTTTCAAAATGCTTTCGAAAAAGAACCACAGCTCAGAATAACTTCGAATTTTAATTGAACTTTCTCAATCAGAGTGTCGTAGGGCCAAAAGTTTGCGAGTAAAAACGGGACAATATATGTACCACTATAGAAATTCCCACGAAATTTGAGGTGCGAAGAATGATAAGACTTCTTTGCCCCCCCCAAAATGTCAGCTTATGCGGTCCAGACATTATGAGTGAAGGTGTAGTGCGTCAATGGATACGCTTTTACAAGGACGGAAGAACAAATACCCATGATCAAGCATGATGTGGTACGCTGTCTGTAGTGAGTGCTGATCTCCTCCGATTACCGTCTAATCCTGCAATGAAGAAGTGGCTTGAGGGACAACATTTCGCTGACGAAGAGGAACTTAAAAACGCTGGGTATGGCGTTTTGGGTGGAGGTATGGTTTGGAGCACCATCAATCAAATGCGCGAGCAATCTCTGATTCAGTAAACTTCCAAACAGCAAATGAATGTCGTAGAGACAAGATTTTGCTAGTTATAACGTGACAAAATGTGTGCCGCCATAGAAATTCCGGCGGTTTGCAAGGTGTGAGGAGAAAAAGTTTTCTTCGGCAAAAAAAAAAAAAAAACTGTCAGCAGCGGATATCCATCATGAATTGTGTGCCGTATACGGCCCAGACATTATGAGTAAAGGTATACTGCGTCAATGGATACGCTTTTTCAAAGACGGAAGAACAAACATCCATGAGCAATCACGAAGTGGTACGCTGTTTGTAGAGAGTACTGATCTCATCCGAATACCATCTAATCCCTGCAATGAAGTGGCTTGGGGGACAGCATTTCGCTTACAAAGAGGAACTTAAAAGGTTGTGACACATTGGTTTAAATTGCAGGCGGCCGTTTTTTATACAGAAGGAATTGGTAAATTGGTAAAACGGTACGATAAGTGCATGAATAATGGGGGAAACTATATTGAAAAATAGAGGAGAGTTGTATTTTTGACATATAAATAAATCCCCCCCCACTGTCCTAGTTTGTTTTTTTGAGCGATTCAAAGGTTACTTTACGAATCGACCTCGTATACGAGTAGCTCTATCAAAAAAATGATTTTTGATGAATAATATGAAAGAATACTTTTATATAATGTCTAGTATTCTTCAAGAACAATATCTCAATAACTTGTACAAAAATTAAGCATTGCAAAATATCTCTGAAAGGAATTTATATCTAAAAACTGTAATTTGTAATTACTTCCAATTATAAAAATTAGTTTCTATCGTATTATAAATTAAAATTGACCAATCAAAAAATTGTGTTCAAAAATCATCGACGTTTAAGTTAAAATATCAGCACGGGATTCACTTTTTTATTTTGTAAAGTTTTAATCACATAAATGAAACTAATATCTATAAAATAAAAATGCATCTTCTGCAACATATTTTTCTTTGATACGTGTTTAAGTAACTGTCCTGTTATACATTCAAAAAAAATCAAAACATATTTTTTTAAAAAAAAGCTAATTTTGGCTAAGTTAATGAATACATCAGTTATTAAAGAATGAAAATCGACAATGTGTGTGTGTGTGTGTGATTTCAAGTGATTTATTACGGGATTGAAATATTTTAATCACAGATGTAAGCTTTCAGTATGTAGAGCAGCAGAAAATAAAGAGTCTAGGTTACAGTTGTGATTAAAGAAACACAGGAAAAAAGTATATGGTCAAAATTCATTGTGAAATGACTTTCAGAACCATTGTTTTATAAAATGATTCCCAAAACATAGTGATAACTTACATTAGAAATGCTGAAATCCAATGAGTAATTCTGTAGTAAGAAGAAATATGGTAAAACGAAAATTGAAAAGGTTCGTAGTACTATAATGAGAAGCATAAAATGGGGATCGGTAAAATATGTGAGATATCTCACGAAATGAATATTAGAATTTTACCATGATTATAGTTAATCTAAATGGAAGTATTTATGAGATGTCAATAGCTACGGAAATACAAATACGATTGCAAGCCGAAAGAATCAAATCTGTGTTTGTATGTGAAATAAATCACGTTAATTATTACTTAATTGATCCATAATGGTTTTAAGTCCTCCATGACTTCGAGTGATAATACTTTTGCAGTGATATCTGCATTTTTCAATATTATGGAATTCTATTCACCATGATTGGGATTTAGGAAACTTGTTTTTCTTTTTAGGATGCTCCTTATGTCTACAATGAAAAATATAATTTCCCTTAAACATCCATTGACACTAACTTACAGATTTGAAATTCAATTTTTCCTATCTTGTTCTGGTGTTTTTGGTTCATTTGAACTATCCTTCTTTTTAATCTTTCGATTAGCATCACTTCTTTAAAAATTTATTTAAATTGAATATTTTTAATTATGCTTCCTGGATTCATGGTGGTAGCAGCTTAGTGGTTATAGTCACGAACTCGTGGTCGGCAGATCATGGGTTTGAACCTTAATGCCACTGAAGACCCACCGAGTAGAGAGGCTGATACAGACTATATTCATCGAGTTCAACGTCTTTCCTTTGGCGTAGTGAGGAAGTTCAGAGAGGAAATTGCAGATCAGGTGTTGTCTCCGTCACTTGACCGAGGTTAAAAATTACGAGGTCAGTCACCAATAGCCATTGGTCTCTTTTACAGAGTTATGTTAATACACACTCCCCCACCCTGAGATCATTATCACCTGAATCATTTTTAGTAATTTGAATGTAATGAGATGACATTAAGGCACATACATGCTCTAGAATTTCATTACCTAGTACAAAATACACAAAGTGATTCGCTACCATGCCGACAAACTTGCGGGATATGTAGGGGGTACAGAGACGACTCGGAATCACATAGGAATGCCGGGTTGCAAATGCCGTAGTTGCGATCTACGGTGCAAAGAAGCAGAGAAAATGAACAGAAAAAACAAAACATTAAAGGGACATATAACATTTTCTTCAAAGGTTGTACTACAACAGATGTTCAGAAATACGATCAAAAGGCGTCTGGCAGGACCGACAGCAGTACTGCATGAAATTCCCTGCGTTCTTGTGGAAGATTCTTTCAGGCAGTCTAGTGGTGGATGACCCAGAATAGAAGGTTTCATGAAAGCAGATCCTGCTGGAAGTCGTCATTTACAATCCGTTTCCTGAAGTAGTAGGATGAAATCTGACTCATATGAAGAAATAGTCGACAAGATGATCGCGTATGGCTAATTACCATAGGCACGCCACTCGACGGTTGTATTAAGGACGTTACCAGAACAAGACGACCTTTGCAGATGTAAACAGAAGGTGGGGTGGGTCTAGTTCTGGTCATATGAAGAGTTTGGTGTACGAGACACCGGTTCCTTCAATTAAAAATCTCATCGATCGAATATCTGTAGCTTTCGGGAGGATACGTGACATGACAGGAATCTTTGACAGGGTAAAGAATTTCATGCAGAGGCGCTTCCAGGCCAGCTAAAAGACTTTTAGTCGTAATTTCAAACACCTTTTGTACTACAACCTTTCAATATATTGTTTTCTGCACCATTAATATGTTGCTGTTTTTGTTATTTTTCTCTGCATCTTTGCACCATACCTAGCAATTACTGCGTTTGCTACTCAGCATCCCCTACACACCCCACAAGTTTGTTAGTCTGGTAGAGAATCACCCTGCATATATATTGTACACTTTGTCAATATTCTACCCAGATAGTGAAAGATGCTTAAATTTTGCTCGCTAACGTTTTCTAAAAACGACGTTAGCGTGGGTTGGAGTTTTACTTCTATGAGAAAAATCGACATTTGATTTTGAAGTGAAGCATTTGATGTACGAACAATTTCAATTTTTGCAACACCATTATTTCATTTGCATAACTCATCTGAACTTCATACATGATAAGCGAAACATTCGAGAGTATACTCAAACAGTGCAGTTCTAATACTCACCTGAGTTATCTGATAAAGTGTGAAATACTTAACTTCATAATGCGAACACATATGATGTATAACTAAACTGGGTGAACTTTTTTGTAATCAAATAATGAAAAGTTTGACTGGTGAGAAATGTTTAAAATTTAAAAAAATCTCTCCATTAATTATGTGAAAAGCTTTCATATCATTAAAACTTTTATCGTGAGGTATGGCCGTATATCATAGACAGGAACTATATTGGAGACAATATAATGATAAGATTAATTTTCTACGCAGAAAATTTATTAGAACGAAAAATATGGAAACTATTAAAACCCTGATTATATTGGCTTTTTTTATTTCCTTTAGTTCATTTATTTTTTTGTGCTTTCAAATGCTTAACTTAGCTGAAAATATTTGAGTATAGTATTGTGGTTTCAAAGATTACCTGCAAGGGTGCATTGATATTAGTTTCGTCCTATTAAATTACGCGTTTAAGGATCTACCATACAAATGAATTTTGTATTATGTTAATGACCTGTAAATTGGGTGCATGAAACATGCTGTTGTGCAACAAAAATGCTACCGCGCGTGTGCGCGGGGATATTCAACTAAAATTTCTATTACATATTGTTGCTGATAATCAAGAATATTTAGAGCCCACATTAACGTAATTGCGGATATAGTTAATAATTTTAATACATTATTTTATTCATTTACACCAACATTTCAAGCTTTAAAGTTGATAATTTTTTCTTCAAATTGCTTTTTAAATTTAAAAATTTCTTTTTTTGCAATATAAATTTAAAAAAAAAGGTTTGAATTACAAAACTCACTACTTAATGTGTATCGCCAGTTTTAAGTGGACATAATTGTTAAAATTCTAATTTATTTGTTGGAACAAATGTCCTTGTTGAAGGATATAGCTATATATATGTCCTGTAAAATTGTATTAGCTATGCCCAAAAGATTTTACTCATATTAAAATATAACACTAATAAATGCAGTATAAACATTTCATAATCTAAATATTAAGTACTAATTACTTTTTAACGTTATTTCAGCGTTTCTCAAACTGTGAGGTGCTCTCCCTTAGGGAGGGCGTGATAACCCTACGTGGGGGGCGAGCATATTAAACAGTTGAAAATAAAAGATTTAAAAAAATTGTTAATTTACTGAAAGAAAGCAAAACAAAAATATATTCTAACATAATAAAAGCACACTTTGCACTTTTGTTGTAATCTGTTCCAATTTAAAAATTACAAAGGAAATGTAACATAAAACTTTTCTTATTACTTAAAAGTAACTTACTAAAAATATCTATTACTTAAAAGTAACTTACTAAAAACATCTATTATACTTAAAAGTAACTTACTAAAAACATCTATTATACTTAAAAGTAACTTACTAAAAACATCTATTACTTAAAAGTAACTTACTAAAAATATCTATTACTTAAAAGTAACTCACTAAAAATATCTATTACTTAAAAGTAACTTACTAAAAATATACATGACTTAAAAGTAACTTACTAAAAATATCTATTACTTAAAAGTGACATATACAAAATCTAATACTTATCTTGATAATTTGTGTGGTTTATAATACAGGTCGTACGGTAGTTTTTGTGTCAAAGTACATTATTATTGCTTTCAATGCTTTGTTATTGTATGGTAGTGGCGCGATGAAAATTATGATTGAAAATTGGGTCCCAGATATTGAAAGTTTGAGAAGCACTGTGTTGTTTTAATATTCCAAAAACTTTCATTCAAAAAAACAGGGTGAATACAAATGATAGACCCGATTTTCGAAAACCATATTTTCAAAACTAATGCATATATTACAAGAAATGATATATGAATGCTTAGAGAAGGATGCCAAAATTTTTTTGATGTGTAACATCTTTTCTCTCTGTTGCTGGATATTTGTAGGAGTGATTTCGTGAAAAGGGGCGGAAATGTGTGACAGGAAGTCGGGAAAGCGCGCGGTATTTGATTTAACCAATCAGCGCGCTTGGTGGTGTCTCTTCGCTACTCTCGCATCGGGGTACAACTCTAGTAGCCATCAAGCCGCTAGCCTTTTTTATATTGTTTAATTTAGCACATCAAAAGATTCGAATTCAAAAACTCGGTTTCGTTTTCTTGACACTAAATCCACTCCTCATATGGACATTACTTATTGTCAAACAAGTGGACTGGGTATTGTTAGTCAATAAATATATTGGGGACATATGTGCGGCAGAATGCTTATTTGAAAATGGACAAACAATGATTTTGGTGGTCATACACATTTCTCCGAATCAGAAGGTTAAAAAAATTAAAGATTTCTTGCATTTTGTACTTTTTCATTTACCGAAGGTGGTTCTTCTCTTTTAAAAAAACTCACTAGCTTCCAATGATTTTGAGTGGTGATTTTTACGTTAATTCTTTCTCTCTCTTCAGTTTGCCAGAAGCTGAGCCACTAATAGTTTTTCTGAATGATAAACTGAAGCTCGAAATGAACACAAATCGAAATGTTTTGACCACTAACAGTGGTACTGTTATTGACGCTGTTTTTCAATGGTTTTTGAATACTTTGAAATCACAAGTATATGTGTCATATTTTAATTATCATAAGTGTGTTGTCACCACTCTTCCCAAATTGAACAAGGCTAATTATTTTTGATAAAAAATTGCATTACTCATTGTGTTAAATAAAATTTTCATTAAATATATAAAATTATTTCCAATCATACCCGATTCATTTTTTTCAGGATTTAAGTTACAATTGCGTATTTACCACGATAACATGTCAGATGTTAAACATCATATACGACTACTGTAAGACTTCTTTTTTTTTGTCTATCAATGATAAATAGCAAATTCAGATCCTTAAGATTAAAATCCAATCATGAAGACAATGACAGAGTAGAGTGTTAGCGTATTCCACTATGAACGAAATTTTTCAGTAGTGTCGGTGCAAGAAGTCGTTGATTACGAGATTTAGAAGTGGTTTTGGAAAAGAAGCCCCAGCCAAAAACAAGAGAATTCTGCGATGATATCATCAGTTTTACCAAATGGGTTTCTTGAGTACAAAGAAAAGCATTGGCTGACCAAGCGTGGAGAGAGTGAAGCAAAGCTTTATTCAAAGCTACGAAAGTTATCGAATGCAAACTTGGAATGCTCCAGAAAATAGTATGGAACATTTTACAATAAAAATTGTATTTCAAGCCTTATCATTTGCAATTGGCAGAAAAAAAATAACAGAGCACTAGAAGTAAGCATATATGTGCAGTATTACGAACCATTTTGATAGAGTGAAGCCATAAAATGTATGGAACGAACTGGATTACAGATTGAACGTGTGCCGTGTAACAAGAGATTCATACATTGATCATTTGAAACGGGAAAAAATTGGTATATTTCTATATTTTATTCATTTATCACTTTTTGTAATATGTGTAGTAGTTTCGGTAATATGATTATTTTTTTTAAATCGGGCTATCACTTGCACTCACCCTGTAATATACACTTGCTAGAAAAAGTCTACGTTCACGTACTATTGCTTACATAAACAACGAAAAAAATTTTAAGAACTGGAATTTGAAACTTTTTTAAAATTACATTTTATTTAGTCATTTCAAGTATTGAGAACAACAAAAGTAAACTCGATTTGCTTTCATAGCTTTTAAAATAAAGACAGGTTTGTAGTGATACTAACAAAAATTAAGTAGAAAAAGTCTACGTTCACTGTTTTAGTAGTATCTATAAAAATTATTTAAAAAAAGTAAATAAGCTATTTAATAGATGGTTGGAATAACCCCACCCCGTCTATTGAGAACCTCTGAAGTCGTTTCGGCATTGAAGTAACAAATTTTGTGGTTTCTTCAGTGCTTATCTTTGCCATTATCTATTTGGCATCTTTTCAGCATATCCTTGCTAGATATATTGTGTTGACGAATCCTAGGCTCCAACAAATCCTATGGGTGTTCTGTAGGGTTTAGATAAGGTGACTGCAGGGGCATGCGCAATTGATTTGGGACATTATACAAGAGCCAAGGCTTCACAATCTCAGTGGTATGCTTAGGATCGTTGTCTTGTTGGAAACGAATCGAAGATCCTAGGCCGAGTTTGATGGCACTTTCCCATAAATTGTTTTTAGGACATCAAGGTAATCATATTTGTTCATAATGGATTCGATATACTCCAATTTGACAACATCATTGCTCACCATGCACCCCACACCATAACTCTACCACCACCGTACTTTACCGTTGGTACTAAATGCTCTTTCTAAAGCACTTGTACTAGGTTTTCTGCATACAAATTTATGATTTTTTATGCCAAAGATGCAAAATATTTGCTTTCTCGGAGAATATCACAGTTCTCCAGAACTTAAGAGGCTTATGTATATGCTCTTTTGCAAAAGCTATCCGTTGGTCTTTGAAATATAAGACTTTTTGTGACTCGACTACGTATCCGGCATTTTTTAAGCTTTTTCTTGCAGTATCCACACAAATGTTTTTGTTAAACTTCTCGTGAATGTCTGTTACTATTTGAATTGCAGTCAAACGCTGATTTTTTTTCACTACTATCATACTTCATTTTTCTTTGATTATGAGTTTTGATAGACGACCTGAACGAGGTTTGGTTGTGTAAACTTTTGTAAATTTAAAATTACAAATAACACGCTAGATAGATGAATACTGCCATCCAATGGATCTGGTTATATCCCGACGACTTTTTTCTCCCACGATGATTTTAAGCTCACTGATACTAATTTTCTTCCTTTCATTTTCCATGCCCTTGAATTGCTTTGTATCTCCCAAAAACATAAACATTATTGCGTTACAACTTTATTAAGCTTTTTTACTTGATAACTTAATGCAAAAATTCTATTAATCTATAACGCCTGTTGATAAAAATTTCAGGAATCAAGAATATTCAAATAGTGAACGCAGACTTCTTCTGTCTACTATTCGTGTGCTTTGCTACAAAATTTCAATTATTTTTCGTAATTTTAATTCAAAATTAATGAATTCTTTTGCATGCTCAATATTTAAATAGTAGTAAGCAAATTCATGAAACTTGTTAGAAAAAAAATTTATATTTCTATTAAAATTTTAGCTTTACTGTATGATTTGTTATGGGTTAACGCAGACTTTTTCTAGTAGTGTATGTGTGACTGCGGTCGCACAGTCGCGAAAGCAATGCCTGCGTTGCTTCTATATGTTTGCACTTTCGAGTCTGGTGCCACTGAACATTTTTATGTTGAGGGATTGATGTACGTTAAATCAGTTGAAGCTAAAAACCTCACGTTGCAA
This sequence comes from Trichonephila clavata, assembly GCA_019973975.1. Lineage (NCBI taxonomy): Eukaryota > Metazoa > Arthropoda > Arachnida > Araneae > Nephilidae > Trichonephila > Trichonephila clavata. Next base: position 16,041 of record BMAO01019636.1, on the reverse strand, counting down.
TGATGTGGGTTTGGAGAGTGAACTCAGGTGTTGTCCTCATCGCCAGACCATACCTCAAAATTAAAAGGTAATACTCCTATATCCCCCGTGTTGCTATTGAAGGTGGCGTTAATAATCATTCAATCAACCAACTAAATTCAAGAAACCAATTTGTGCTTTCAAAAATTATGTTTATAGAGAAGCATGCAAAATAAAACTTACTTTCAATGTGATGCATAACCTAAAAATAGTTTTATGAGAAGTCATAAATAGAATAAGAGGAACATAGTCAAATTCTGATGATATAATTAAGTTATATGTGAATTATATTTCCGAATTTGAACAAGGCATTTTGTAAACTAATTTGAATCGCTTAAAATAAAGCGATGTTACTATTTAACAAGAACACAATATTTAATTATTAGTATTTACTTAAATGAGTAAATTTAAAAATTAATATTCTGTGTTTGGCACCTACTGAATCAAATTGTATGTATTTACAACCATTTGCAATTGGTGATTTGGTGTGCTTCAATAGGAAGGAAAATATACGAGTTTTGCACATTTGTTTAAATATCATTATAATATTAAGATTGTGAAAGAGGTAGTTACATTTATGAGATGAAGTGTCAAAGTGAAAAATACTGAAACGTATAAATTTTCCTTCTTTTAGTGAATCAAGATGTACAAAGAACATTTTAAACGACGGGGCTCAAATTTCGAACAGAACAGCTATTTGATCAAAAAGAGTTAAATCTGTGAGGATATTGGTGAAAAAAATAATATCGTACATTTCCATTTCGTTAAATCTTCTCATAAATTGTGATCTTTCAGCAAAAGCAGGAACTTACTATGACGACACATTAGTATAATTAGTGTGCTATCGTTAATTGTACGAAAAGGAACCACTTGATCATGTAAATGACAAACTGAATTGAAGAATTTAATTGACTCTGATTTATATTTTAACTTTATTTTCAGCTTTGTTGTTTTTTTAATAATTTATATGGATTGGTAGTTCCAATTTTTTGTTCTTTTAAAGTATATTCTTGATTTTATATCCTTTTACACACACTGGTCAATGAATTAGAAACTCAAGATAAATATTTTATTGGACCATCTTTTGCCCCGATAACTTCTCTGATATGTTTGGGCATCGAGTCTACACATGCTTTTGGAGTGCATTTACGTCCATATGAAACGAAATCCCTTCTACCCTGTGACCCAACTAAAGGTGTGGATGGAACCAACGGATCATACGACATGATGGATTTCAGTTATTTTAATTATCACTATAAACAATTCAAACACAAATAATACTATAAATAAGATAATTGAATTCAGTAATAGAGCGAGAAATGAGATTCGCGTTTGCGGAGAATATGTTCAATACTGCGGCTCTTCTCTCCTTTAATAATACTTTATACAGAACAATCGCATTTAATGACCGCATTATTAGTTTAACACTCTAAATATCAACTTAATTTAAGGTCACAACCTGAACTCATGCAGTCCTCTATTTAATTCAAGTTCACTTTAACACTTCTGGGTTGTGGTCCTTAACAAGGACATAAGCCAATTCTGGTAAGATTCACCTTGTAACGAACTTATCACATCTTGTTATCTAAACTTCTGGCTTTCTTAACTTAATTTGCATATAACGTTTTCTTCTTTTAGGAAAAGATTGGTTAAAATTGCTGGCCCGAAAGAATACCCAAAAGAAGTTGCTAGTTGAAGGTCACGTATAGATCCGTCACACAGAGAATAACCATGCATTGGCTATGCAGCATTTTTGATCTTGTAAATTAGAGAGATAAGGATAGTGCTATCGGATGCGTCTTTTCAAAATACCCATACATTTTCTATGATGTTAAGATCCGCGCTATGCGGTTGGCCAGGGAAGATGTTGGAAGTTGTTCAGCGAACCAATTTTTAACACTTCTAGTACAGATGTATAGTTGCAGTATTGTCCATAAAGTACCTTTTTACATCAGGGTAAAAATACAACATTGTAGAATGTGCACTTGATCTTCCTGCATATCTAAGTATTTCCTGGCTGTTTACCCTCGAGGAACATCAGGAAACCACTTCCAAGCTAGAAGAGATATGTCCCATATCATGGTACTCCAACAAGACTCTTTCACAGTGCACATAAGGCAATCAACAAATCATTCCGGAATACAAGAAATCATTCCAGGAACTTTTGGACACACCATGTATACGGTGAGTCTTTTCTGGAAGCAGAACTCGATCTACAGCTAGACAAATACACGACAAACAAGAGTTCGTGAAAATGACCCCTTGGCTACCACGGTCATCTCTGTTTAGCTGCAAAATTTGAAAATATTCTGTTCGTCGAATCGAAAACCGCATTATTAATCACTTCTCACACAGTGTTTAAAAAAGATTTGATTTGCTTGTTGTAGGCTGAAGTGTAATATCAAAAACCAGCAGCTGCCTTCGACTGAAAAATTTGCTGTAAGACCACTTCCGAAAAATATACCTTCCTCTAAAAAAAAGGAGAATTTCCAAAGATTTTTCTTTTGTGTGTTGAATTCCTTCCAAAAACATTTTTCAAATTTAAATAAATGTTCACAGGGGTTCGATAGCCATCCCTCTCGTAATTCCGTTGAGAGTCGTTCTCCCAAAACCGTTCTTAGCGGATTTAAATTCAACAAAAGAAAAATGTATACCAAATTCATTATTATAGTTCTTGTAGTTCGAAAAAAGAAATTTTTTGTCAACACGCTCCAGTAATCCCTTGCTCCCCAGGAGTTGATTCCCGTCAAATGCATTCTTAGTGGATCCCTATTCAACAAAAGGAACATGCTTAACAAATTTCAAGTACACAGGTCTAACAATTCTAAAACAGGATTTTTTTCCTATAAACTCCCCTTCACCCTTGCAACCCTCATTAGGTGTCGATTTTTGTTTTACTCTTTGTTTGAGGAACTCTATTCCATGAAAGGACATGGCCTACCAATTTTCAAGCAGGTAGATCGAATAGTTTAAAAACGGAAATATTTATCTATTACGCCCCTTAATCCCCGAAATGAAACTTGGGGGTTAATTTTCGCGAGACCCATTTTATAGCGGATCTGTTCTCAGCGAAAGGAATATGCTTACCAAATTTCAAGACTGTACGTCTAATAGTTTAAAATGGGAATAATTATTCTATAACCCCACCCCACTTTGAAGAGCCCGCGTTAACGCCACCTGGGGGTTGATTTTCACAAAACACATTATATATTGAATCTTTACTCCATAAAAGGATTCTGTGTATCATATTTAAAGACTGTGCTTCCAGGAGTTTAAAAATGAAAAAAGTAATTATCTATAACGCCCTTAAGCTCCTTAACGCAACTTGGGGGTCTATTTTCACGAAATTTATTTTGTGGCGTATCTCTACACTATGAGAGGAACCTGCTTACCAAATTCAAGACTGTGCGTCTAATAGTTTAAAAATCGGAATAATTGTTTATATCTCCCCTTAGCCCCCTCAACACCCTTTGGGGTCAATTTTCCCAAAACCATTTTGTAGCGGATATTAACTCCATGAAAGAACTATGCCTACCAATTTTCAAGCCAGTAGGCCAAATACTTTAAAAACGAAAATATTTATCTTTTACGCCCCTTAACCCCCCTCAACACCCTTGGGGTCAATTTTCCCAAAATCCAATTTTGTAGCGGATATTAACTCCATGAAAGAACTATGCCTACCAATTTTCAAGCAAGTAGGCAAGTACTTTAAAAACGAAAATATTTTTCTTTTACGCCCTTAACCCCTCAACACCCTTGGGGTCAATTTTCCCAAAACCATTTTGTAGCGGATATAACTCCATGAAAGAACTATGCCTACAATTTTAAAGGTAGGTCAAGTATTTAAAAAGAAAGTATTTATCTTTTACGCCCTTATTCCCCTCACCACCCTTGGGGGCTATTTTCCCAAAACCCATTTTGTAGCGGATCTCTACTCTATGAAAGGAATCTGCTTACCAATTTCAAGATTGTACGTTGAGTAGTATAAAAATAGAAACAATTATTTATAACACCCTTAACACCCCCGTAACTGCCCTTGCGGTTCGAATTTCGCAAAATCCGTTCTTAGCTGATCTCTACTCCATGAAAGAAACATGTCTACCAAATTTCAAGTCTGTAGTTGAATAGTTTCGAGATATCGTGATTAGTCAGTCAGTCAGTGAGTGAGTCGCTTTTCTCCTTTATATATATAGATATATACAGTCGACTCTCGATAATTCGAAGTATATGCTCAGTCCCTAGAAAAACTCTTGATATTTCGAACTAAAACAATATACGTTTTTGTACACTCAATATTTTGAAGTAAAATCTGTGGCTGACCAGACTACAACATACAATAGTTCGAAGTTATCTTATAAAACTCTCGACAATTCAAACACTCGCTATCATGCACAGTCCTATAATAAACAGGTTGGAGCTTACAAGTTTTGCATTGTGTTGTCTCTGAGTGTCTCTCCTGTAACGTAGCCCCTTTGGCGACCCTTTCTTAGAGTTTTTGGGTTCCTCAGGCGAAAAGACAATTTTTTTAAATTTAATCCCTTGCTTTTCTCTCCCGTCAAATTCACGGGTTAAATTTCCCTCTCTATTCCTCGTGCCCATGATATTTCCGGGCTGGAGTGTTGAAAAGTACCTTGCCAAAAAAAGCTTCAAACAATCTTTTTTAAGCCCGGAATATTGTTTAATTCTTAATCTATACACCAGATGGCATTACAAGATTATTTGTAACGTGTTTAGCGATAATTATTTAATTTTCTTAACTAGATGTCAGCACTATCAAACATATATATTAGCGATACGTTTTTGTAATCTTAGTTACGCTCTTCGGGAAAACACATATAAGTTATGTGTGTTCTCTAATAAAAAAAATATACATTTTTTAATATTGCGTACATTATGCAGTTAGAGTCATGAAGTAAATCGGATTCTACTTTAAGTACTTTTTTGTCACTGACTACAATAAAAATATGGGAGCAGTAGACATTGTAGACAAATATATTGGAAAATACTCTATTGCTCGAAAACGAGATAAGAAATAATATATGAAAATATTTTTTCATTTGTTAGATCAAACTATTTTGAGCTTCCCTTATTTTGAAAAAACACGGAGGCAAAAAATCACATTTGATGTTCCGTTTATCTTCAGTAGATGAACATATTGAAAAGTATTCTATAACAGAAACCACTGCAAAAAGAGGCCGGCCAAGCTTGGAGAATGACCACAAGTGTTTGATTGAAAGACATTCTATTAGACAGCTACTTCCAACTGATAAGAAGCAGCTACCGATCATTTTGTTGTTCCAAAAAAGATGAAAACAATAAGAGTTGCAGAAAGGAAACTCGGTATTACTGTCCAGATTGCGTTGTTGGCCTTTGCATCTCATGCTTTGAAATTTATCACACAAGAAAAAATTACTAATGTTTATTTATATTATGCATAAGTGTAATACAATTTTCATTTAATGTTTAAAACACATGTTTTTTAAAATTTTTTTCTCTTTGTTGGAAAATTAGCGTTCAGTGATTATAACCCTAAATGTTTGCTTTACTTAAAAAATTAAATTTCGTATCTCAAGCTAAAAACTAATCCAAAAATTGTAAATGAATACATATATTGAACATGTACTCAGTTTTATATAATTTTCTTGAATAAAAAATAGGACAATTTTCTTCAAAATTATCCGATCGTTAAGGGGTTAATTCCTTTAAATGGACAATAGACCAACCGCACCTGTTGTTAGCCGTCCATATCTTTCGCTTAGCGCGTGGACTTGCTACACATGTGTTCAGAAAGGTTGGTCCACTATTGTAAAGAAGAGATGCATAGGATTGCGTATGAAGGTATTCTTTTAATATCGGAATTTAACTTCTCTAAAATATTTATAGTGTATAATATGTACGTTTTAAAAATACTTTAAAATAATTTTATACTTGTGTTTAATTGTTGTTTTATTGCATAGTTTCAAATTTACATGTGTTAGGAAAAAATTTCTCTTTGGGAATTTTTTCTACTCTCTTGATAATTCGAAGTTTTTCATTGGTCCCTCCAACTTCCAATTATCGAGTGTCGACAGTATATGAATGTATTTAATAAAAATCAATGACGTAAAAACATTTACAAGAACTTGTGGGGGTGTTGACCTACTCGACACTCCTCCTCTCCGTCTTGCCTGGCTAAAGGTGGGGGGGGGGAAACAAAGCATCACCAGCAACTTCCATAATAACAATTAGTTTTATTTCTCTTCACACACACTTAAACAATCACAAGTGAAACTACAAAAGGAAACCTAGGAGTGATATATAAAGCGTTATCTAATCTCAATGTATAACTCCAAGTAAACCGACTACGTGAGCTGGATAAGGAGAACAAGTGCTAATGAACCGATAGCTAATTCTAATTTCATCTATCTTAGATCCTCAATCTAATAATTTAATCTCTTAGCAATTACTTCCTTCACCTGCGCTATGTTTGTGAATGAAATATTCTAATATTCACACTTACGTAACACCGTAACAGCTCCCCGGCTCCTTCTATCTTACATCTACAAAACCTATAGACTTTATATAGTCAAACTAATTTAAATATTATGGTTTCTTCTTGAAAGGCTGTGAATTAATGTGAATGCTAGTACCAAAGTTTCCCCGATTAGTAGGAAAATGACGCGAATAGATCCGTCACAAACTTAATGAGATTTAAAACAAATTTTAGTAATACCAAACTCCACAGATTTACGTTTTCATTTGTTTTTAATCAACACCTTTAAGCAGCTCCATTTTTATTATTGGAAATACAAGTTTGATTTCCGCCTGAGCTCTTTGCCTTTGGGATCGTAAAAAAGTTCTACGAAAACGAAACTCTCTGATTTCTACTCACATTGCGATGTACACGTCACCGAATTCCAAAGCCATTTGATGATGAGATGTCTTGTAGGGTGGGTATAGGGCGGAAGTAGCTTAGATTAACAAAATTGGCTTGTGTCACAGGCTATTCCGAGGTTATTTCAAAGTCAAGTTAGCCTCCTTTCTACGAAATATGTGAAAGCATCTATCTTTCCTTTCACTCTTTCTTAAAGCCCTCGTGTTGCTAAGACAGTGCGATATTAATATTCACTCATTCATTCACTCGATTCATTCTTTCTTGAATCTCATCCTCACGGCTGGTATTTTCTGTGTTTTTATCATCCCCCCTCACAAAAAAAAATCTTTTCGTATTAAGCGAGTTTCGATTCGTGTAAGAGAAAAAAAGCATGAAAGCACATAGTACTTTGTCGGGACTGTTGTATTATTTTGCATTAATCGATATTTCGTCTTAAACGTTTTCAAACTCTTCAAAAAAATTTCATCAAATTTCTCTCTTTATAAACATGCAAGTGATATAATATAAATTTATATATATTATAAAATATAAATATAAATTTAATATATGACTAAATTTGTGTTGTTTTAGAATTAGATATAAAAACTCTGAGATTTTCATTATTCTGAAACAATGTTGTGTACACAAGAACGATTATTATGTAATTTTTACTATAAATTCCAAATTAATTCAAGTAATAACTATGAAAAAGAATGCAAAGTTTAAGCATTGGACATTGCTCTTAGTTTGTTAGGTTTCGGTATTTTTATCATCAAGTGGCAACAGTTTTTGGTCTGCTTAGCTTTCAACTATTTGAATTCAATTATTGTTAACTAAAATTCCATACCAAGAATTACGGGACTATTACCTAGCCGTTTTGAACCACAGTCAATTGACGAGAATGGTAGTGTTGACCCTTAGATTCTAAAAACTTTGGAACATCTTCGTGAGTATTTTAAGGATCGATACATCTAATTCAGGGGTCGGCAACTCTTTTTTAGCTGTGACATGCCAAACCAATCTACCAATATGATTTAGCGTGCCACACAGTTGGGTATAGTTTTCAAACAATTCTCTCTCCATTCCCGCAATGATGCATGCAGTTAACGAATAGATGGCAATAATAAAGATTTACAGCTTTATCATGTGTTATTTTTGCATCATTTAAAGATATTTCTTAACATAAAAATAAACAGTATAAAATAGAATTATTTCTTGAACAAAAACAAAGAAAAATATATATTGTACATTTATTATGTGAACTTTACCGGGAAGCAAAAAAATTGAAAAACTTAGTTTCCAGAAAATTTAAAGATTTTAATGCAGTATAAAAAAATTTCTACTAATTGTGCATTTTTTAAAATCACCATATTTATAGGTCAAGATCTATCTAGCTTCATGTTTACCTAGTTTGGACTTTTTTTAAAACCTTTTGCTGTTTTTTATAGACTATAACAATTGTCGTTTTTAGTGAAATTTTGATGAAAAATTGCATTTACAAAAATTCTAATAAATGTATTCAAATAATAATCACAGTATGTGAATAACATCTTTCTATGAATTAGAAATTAAAAGATTTGTAATATTTTCGAAAATTTTTTAAATATACCAAATTTTATGCAAAAACACGCTTTTTTAAAAAAAAATTATGATTTCCCCCCCTAAAAACAATAAAGTTCATAAACATATACACAGAGATTAGATTTTGATTTATGACACAGATATAGCTAAATAAAACATGTTCTGAAAATTTCAATTCAATATCTTAAAAATGTATTGTGTAAGGATCTACATTCCATGTAAACTCCATTTCCGGTTTACTAATTATACTATAACTTTGTTTCTAAATATTGTAAGAATAAAAATAGAGTGTTTTTGGAATCTTAAATGTATGTGCTATAAAAAAAAAGCATAAAAGCAATTTCAAAAATTTACCCAAAACGACGAATTTTGGGTAGTCAAATACCTTAAATAAGTAAATAAAAATTTTAAGTACTTGCACCGCTCTACTTTCCTATCGTGAAATTCAGGGTATAATGTGTGACTTTGAGTTTGATACGATTGTGAGCTTTCAGTTGTTGAACAATTTCTTTGCGGACTCGAAATGTTTTCCAAATGAGGAAAGATTTTCTACTTAGATACGTAGAACCAAAAGAGGGGAAGAAGAGTTCTTGAAATTTTCTGTCTTCGAACAAATATATCTCTACAGCAATGACATTCAATTTTATCAAAATAACTTTAAATTTATCATAAGAGTTATCTTTCAGTTTTCATACGTAATTGTCCATAGTTCTGAAACATGTTTGTGAAATAAAGTCCATTATAAATTAGTCAACTTCAATCCTCTCAAAAATTGACAAATTTGTGGAATAGTGCAAAGTGCCACTGAGAAATGTACCGCGTGCCACAAGTCGCACGCTCGCCATAGGTTACCGACTCCTGATCTAACGTGTATTAATCCCATTACATGATATGTTGTTAGTGGCAGCAGGACTCGAACCCACGAGTTTGTGACTTTTACCACGAGCTTTATAAAAGAAACGGCATAAAATAAAATAAAAACGAAAGTAACGATGTCTAAACAAGAACAAGATCAGTTTATTTTGTTGCTATCATAACCTCTAAGTATGTTTATTTTTGTTTTTTATGTTAAATTTCAAAAATAAACTATACAATTTTAACAACTTCTGGATGATATTCATGTTATATTTACTTTAATTTTTCCGTATTAACATTTCATGATAAAAAATTATTAACACTGTATAATGCAGTTGTTGCAGAATCCAATCAAATAATTTTTTTCTGTCTCAAAAATTTGTTTAACTTTGTATTTAATAACTTTACTCATTCGAAAATTATCCTCATCAAAATATATAATTACTTGATAAATTGATACTTTTGAATGTTTGAGATTTGTGAATTCATTAAATATAATGTTCTAGAACATATTTCCCAACCTTTTTTGAACTGGCGCCCCCTTTTCTAGTGAATATTTCGATACCGCCACCCTCCATTCCAGAGAAATAAGAGCGTACATAATACATGGTGAAAACAAAAATTAAATTTTAAACGAATATTCTACTAGTAATAGAGTACATTTTTTAAATTTAATTTTCTTCTATAGCCTTCCATTTTTTTCTTGCGAATCTGTAATAGCTATTGCTACGAATATATTGAAATGGGTAATATTATATATTTTAGTCATAGATAGGATATTGTTGGAATTGAAATGCTTCTGAATTTCTTATTTATTTAAAAGAGAGGAATAAAAATGTTTTAGGTTACCTGTTATAAGGACGGCTAAGGATTATGATGATACAAAGTAATTCATAATAAACTATTGTTAGCTAAATAAATAAATTGCTAGTTTCAGCCTTTAAATAATCACACGCTAATTCCTGGTCAACATATTTGATTATATTTCTTGGAAATATAGGAAATGAAAAGCAGTGGATGAAAAATTTTCCCTACGTACACTATAGAAATCATAAACAGCTACTATATACAACGAGAGGAAAAAATTTGCAAGTTGGCGCCAGTCAGTTCTAGATTACGACTCGCCAAATCTACTAGTAGTAATGGAAAGAAAATACAGGCACACTGCTGGCCACCGTAAATGCAACACCCTGAAGGAGCACGCAAATAACATGAAATTTACAACATGCATTAGCGGAGGCGAGATATGCAAATGATTAGAATTTCAGCGCTGACACACATCAAGCACACCTGTGGCGTCACTTCAAAGCTATGTTTAAGACTTGGATATTTCGACGATTTCAAGTGTTTGATCTTGTGGTTTTTTTCAAAAAACGATCAGTTATGCCTCGTAGAAAACAACAATCAGCTTTTGATCAAGTATCCGAGTTCGACAGCGAAGGAAAGCGGCCTAACGAGATTGTGGATTGTCTTTCAGGAAATCGTTAGTAGTGTTGGACGAAACCAAACAACTGTAATGCGAATATGTGACGTTGGATGCAGGAGGGTACGAAGGACCGACGTGGTCGATCGCATCCACCTCAGTGCACCACTTCCCGTGAGGACAGGCAGATTGTGTGCATGACAGTGACGGATCGCTCAGTCACATCACGAACCATAGCACAGCACATTGAGTCTGTAACGCATCATTCAGTGTCTGGGCGTACCATTCGACGCCGCTTACAGCAGAGTGGCCTGTCCGCCAGACGTCCATTGCTTGGTCTAAACTTGACGCAGAACCACAGACGTCTCCGCCGCCAATGGTGCGATGAAAGAAGGATGTGGGTGGCAGAATGGAATGAATTTGTCTTTACTGACGAGTCACGCATCTGTCTGCAACACCCCGATGGTTGGATTCGAGTCTGGAGACACCGTGGAGAGAGGATGCTGAACAGCTGCGTTATGCACCACACTCTGGTCCTGCACCGGATATTATGGTATGGGCGGTATTGGATATCACTCTCGCACTCCTCTAGTGCGCATTGCCGGTACTTTAAACAGCCAGCGCTACATCTCCGAGGTGTTGGAGACAGTTTTCCTTCCTTACCTTCTGGGCTTGGCCACAGCCATATTTCAACAGGATATTGCGACCACACGTGGCACGCATTGTCCAAAGGTTCTTCGTCAATCACCAGATTGAATTGCTTCCCTGGCCGGCTCGCTCTCCGGATCTTTCACCGATAGAAACATGTGGTCCATGGTTGCTCAACGATTGACCCAGATTACACCACATGCTGCCACACCAGATCAACTTTGGCAACGTGTGGAAGCTGCTTGGTCTGCTGTAACCCAAGAACACATCCAAAGTCTCTTTGAATCAATGCTGAGGTGTGTGGCAGCGGTGATCTCCAACAATGGGGCTACTCTGGCTAATGATTCTGGCAGGAACCACACTTCACAGAAATCTATAAATTTAATCATTTGATACTTGGTCAACACGTTATCTACAAATAAATTTTGTTGTGCTATCTCTTGTCTTTCTTGGTGTTGCATTTACGGTGGCCAGCAGTGTATATAATTAAATGCTCGAAGGAAAACTTGCAGTTCTTGTTATAGTAGCTTGCACATTATATTGCCAACAGATATGACCCTATCCTGTTTCTTTGTTTAAAGAAGACTGTTTCACAATGAAAACAATCAAAACGCGTACATAATTGTAATGAAAAATATTTTAATAGTTAAAGACATCTAATTTCTAACTCAACTAATGAGAAGGTTGAATTTAATGCATTTAAAAGATTTGTTAATATCAGGCTCGATTTTATTTGAAAACATTTGTAAGTCGACGCGTTCAGCAACATGGAGCCGATTTCTCTTTTTGGTTACCAATGCTGCTATAGCACTAAATCAACGTTTTGCTAAATATGAAGATGGGAATTTTATCAGAAACCGTTGAAAAATCAACCATAATCCTGGGTACAATTGTTAAATCGATTTCTGCAGTCAAAATTCTTGTTAGCCATTTTTGAATTTAAATGTTTAATTTCTCATTTGTTGTCAGTTCTATTAGTTCTACTTCTAACTGAATGAACCTGTTGTGTTGAGGCTTGAAAAAAGATCCAAAACCCATTCTGATATGCCCATGTTCAGAATGTCTTGGAATCGTTCCTTGAAGTCACTGTGAAGTTTTTCCAAGTTTTGACAGTAAACAAGCTAGTCGTCGTTCTTAAATGATACTTCTGATGAATATGGGGAGTTACTGAATTTGCGTCTATGTCGATGTTTTTTTAAATAATAGCAGTTTGGACACGAAATCACACAGCAATATATATATTATTTTTAGTCTTAATCCAGTTTAAGTCATACCCTTGAAGTTGAAGATTAACACCATTAAACAATTTATACAGATTTGCTAAGTACGCAATATCGTTCTTTGTTATGAGGTTGTCGCAAAATTCCGTGTCTTTGTTTCTAGAAACTCTATCACAGACTCAAACAGATTGTAAATTTGGGTTAAGCAAGTACCTTTTGACAGCCAGAGCACCTTTGTATGAAGCAGCAATTGTTTGAAATTTTCATAATTGGCAATCCAAAGCTGACTAAATAATCTGTCATTCTGCGAGTTACTTCTGATTTTATTAACTGCTTTGATAATAAATGGTCATTTGCCCAAATTTTTAGAAACCAAATGCTGGTGATGAATTACTCAATACACAGCAAGCGCAACGGGAACTTTATTTTTCAAGCACATTGTGAAGCCTTTGTGATGCCCTTTCATAGCCGGTGCACCATCCGTAACAACTGACAAAATATTATTAAAAGAATTTTCTTTTCCTCGATAAAATTTTCCAGTCTATCAAACACAAAGTTTCTCCTTTTGTATGTGTTTCCAAATTGTTAGAAAACCACATTTCCTTAAAAATTTTCTCATCTTCGATAAACCTCACGTATGAAAATAACAATGTTTCTTCGGATAGTAAAGTGGACTCATCCAGCTGAATTGAAAATTGACACGTCTGAAAATGATTGCAAATGATTCTTCAATGTTTTAAGCCATCTCATCAATTCGTATTTGAATAGAACAATTGCTCAAAGGAATTTTTCAGATAATATCTACAGCTTGTTTATGGAGCACAGTGGTTATTACTTCTTTAACTGCTTGTAAAATTATATCTTCTCCATTAGTATGTGGCTTACCTGTTTTAGCAATCAACATTGAGATATTGTAAAAGGCTCGAAGTCGGTCATCGGCTTACCTGATGAATAACATTGTGATATAGTGGACTGATTTTCAAACGTCTATTTCATATGTAGAAAATGGGTCCCATCTTTGTCTTTCTTATTCGAATGTATTTTATTAAGAAGATATTGAAGCCTAGAAGGTTTCATCACTTCATTTGAAAATGTTTTTTGACAAATAAGACACATTAACGATGATGGATTTGTGAGATTTTAGATAAATTCGTATTGTATATTATCCACACTATGCTGCCGTTTTTTCTTTTTTTTTTGCTTCCGCGACATGGGTTTTTCTTTACTTATATTTGATCCAAGTTAAGGGAGCAATATGCACTAGAGAGGTATCTTTCAACAGTGAAAAAATCAACTTTAAAACTCTATCATGAATTGCGCGTGATAATGCTAACAATGATAAAATCAGCAATCTCAATGCCTTTATATAGGTTCGAGACATATAACATGCATAGACAGGAATACCATGCAGTGACTAGTTTAAAATATCCGGCACGGGACCAAGGAGATGCGTGAGCACATTGCGGTTAGAACAAGAACAAATGATTCTGATAATTCTTGCAGGATAGCAAAAACAAAATTAGTTATAAGAAACTTGGTTATGATTGAATATTGCTACAAGCATTTTTTTTGTTAACTTAAACCGTATTATATATATGAGATATTTCACGTGACTGTGATGTGAAAAGTTTTAATGGACTAAATTCATATGACGTCATAATCACATGATAATTTTAAACCACGTGTTTTTAGCCAATCAAGTTTAAAACCACATGTGACGTCATAGTCACGATAAATGCAATTATCTATTTTCAGCAAATCAGTTCATGCACTTCGTTGTTGCCAAATTACGCTTTTTACAGAAACTTTTTTTAAAAAAAATTAACATTTGTCACTTTATTTAAGAGTACATGTATAAAACAAGACTTTTTTTTCTTTAATTTTAAAATCTTTTTGCAGAAATTTCTTTTTATAACTAACTCTTGAGTATCTTTACCCAGTTATGCAATTTGAAATTTTACCTAAGTTTTACAAATATAATAAAAAGTACGAGCTATATATATATAGCTTATTGATCCGTTTTGAATTCAATGTAGAACTCGTGTTTATATTATCATGTGACCGTCATGAATTTAGTCCATTAATATCTAAAACTTAAAATTTACTTTATCATTCAGTTTAATGTAAGTCTGAATGTAAGGTAATCTTTAAGTTTTTCATCAATTTCCCGAACTACCAAAAGATGTGAATTTTCGCATACTTGATAGAAATGATTTAAATACATACAATCAAAATAAGGTAATCGGTATTAAAGTTTACTTTCGTTCATACATAGTCAGTGTGTTTTTTTAGTCTTTTTAGACTAAATTTGGTTAATCTGCCAACGCCCCACCATGCCATCTCAACACCCCCTAGCATTCTCTGGTTCTTTTACTGCCCCCTGAAAGCCTCGAACGCCCACAAGGGGGCATTATCGCCCACGTTGAGAACCAAAGTGCTAGAACACTGGATATATTTTGGCAAGCGAGAAAAGGAAAGAAAGGGAATTAAGATCAGGAGCGGATCCAAATAGGGATTGCATTAGCGATTTGTAGGAGTTGATTCGTTTAAGTAAACAAGAGATTCCCCTTTGTTGTTCATAATCGCTATTATTCTATGCGAAAGTTGTTGGCTTAAGCCAGTTTATTCTAATGTCGGAAGATAAGAGTTGAAGTTTTGTATATTCTTTTAGATCAAACGTATGAGATCCCAAAGGAACTTCACATTTTTATTTAACTAAAGTTTACACAAATTATTTTAATGAATTATGAAAATCCTTCTTAATATCAATCCAGTTTTTCTCGTGCAAAATTATTTTACTTAAGAGAACCAGAACATCATACACATTCAAAAAATAGATTTTTTAATTTTAGTATTTAAAAATAGTGCATATTTTTCTGAATCTAGAAATGTATAACATTTATATGTTCGTTGATAAAACAACCTTAAAATATGAAACAAACAATTGACAAAAATGTATACAAACGCTTATAAATATTTAGTTTTGTCATTTTTTTTCTTCAAAACCTGATTGTTTTGTTTTTAGGTACAAATTTTTAAAAAAACTATTGCACTATAAGGTTCCAACTTTTTAATAATTTTCTACGGGATACCTGAGCATATAGTGAAGCTGTTTTTTAGTAGATGTAGTACACATAGTTTCTTAAAAATTAGTCTTATCTGTAAAAAAGGGGAAAATTAAAGCTTTCAAAATTATAAAGTTTTTAAATTTTTTTAAAGAAATTATCTTATTATTTTATTAAAAAAATTGATTCACAGTACGTTTTGTGTATTGTTTTATATGTGTGCAAAAAATATTTTATACATATTTAAGATATACTTTTTTTAAAAAAAATGTATCTTAACATAAGCATGCATTATGAGATCTGAAAAATTATGTCCAACTTAAATTACACAGAAAAAAAATAACTAAAAATTATTTTTGTATTTCTATAGAATGATCA
>BMAO01019635.1:0-60431 GCA_019973975.1 Trichonephila clavata | reverse complement strand
GTGGCAAATGTAACCGCGTTCAGGGGGGGGGATTGAAATGCTCGTATGTAATGATCAAAATAAAAAACGATAAAGCAAACTTTAAGAGGCGATAGTACAACACTAAAACAACAAACATTCATCAAAGAATCATACTCGTAATTTTAACCCGAAGGTGATAGAGGGCGCTGAAACAGATTTCGTTTTAAGAGACAAAAAAGGAAACAAAGAACATTGACGTTATAAAAAAAGTTTAATTAGAAATGATTACAATAGCTGTTCAAAACACTGACCATTAGAGGCGATGCATGCGGTACAACGGCGAAGAAGGGATTCACGAACCCTCTGAAACACGCCAGGAGTATCGCGCACCTCTCCTGCAGCTGCCGAAAGTCTGGCGACGAGTTCTGCAGATTCGATAGGAGTCTCATACATAAGACTCTTCAGGTGTCCCCACAAAAAGAAATCCAGACATGAAAGATCGGCGATCGCGCTTGCCAAGGGACAGGACCACCTCGCCCAATCCATTGATTTGGAAAGGTTGCGTTCAGATAATTTCGCACCTCCGGCGCAAAATGAGCTGATGCTCCATCCTGCTGAAACCACATTACTCGCCGGATACGAGGGGGAACATCTGTCATCATTTCCGGCAGCACCTGTTGCAGAAAGGTAAGATATTTTTTTCCATCCAGGCGTTCTGGCAGAAGATAAGGTCCAAGTAGATGGTCACCAATAATTCCTGCCCAAACATTTATGGAAAATCGTCGCTGATATGCATGTGTAGAAGACGCATGTGGATTTACATCTGCCCATTGGTGGGAATTGGGGGTGTTAAATGTACCGTCACGTGTAAATGTACATTCATCTGTAAAAAGCACAGTTGCACCAAAATCGGGATTTAGGGTGTTCTTCTGCAGATACCAGCGAGCAAAATCCATTCGACGAGGAAAATCTCTTTGAGTCAGTTCCTGGACTCGTTGGACATGAAAAGGATGCATACTTTTATCCTTTAGTACTCGCCATGTCGTGCAGGGTGATACTTCAATTTGACTAGCCACTGCTCGCGTGCTTGTATTTGGATGATCAGCCACCATATCCAGAATTTTTTTCTTCCACAGCTACCGTTCTGTTAGACTTCGCACGGCCTGCATTTGAACGTACACCAAAAAAGGATCCTGTCTCACACAACTGTCTATGCAAGCGCACAAATGTTTTATCATTGGCCAACCACCTGTTGGAAAACTTTTTTCCGTACAATCGTCGCGCCTCTGCACTATTCCCATTTGCAGTTCCGTAGATGAAGTGCATATCAGCCTTTTCTTGATTAGTGAAGGGCAACATCTTTCGTTACGTTTGTACCGTGATTTACACTTGCACACTCGGGTCAGTGGCTTTTATCTTAATAACAATTTGCATATGCGTTCTTCTTCTTCCCCATATCACAATTTCATATTCTTCTTCCAGAAACTTGCAGCTATAACGCTTGCATGGATAAAATTTGAAGATGCTTTAACACGTTTGCGTTTGAATTCAAATCATGCATTTTCTAATCAAAGTTGATTGTTTTTATGTTGTACTACTGCCTCTTAAAGTTTGCTTTATCGTTTTTTATTTTGATCATTACAAACGAGCATTTCAATTTTTCCCCCCTGAACGCGGTTACATTTGCGCCACTTAACCGCTCCCGATGGTTTCAATTTTGAGCTCAAAATTCAATGTAAAATCTAAGCTTTTGTAAACATTTAACAAAATAAAAAAAATACTGGTAAAAGGTAGTTGTTCGGTACTCCAAAGTCTAAAGCGCCCTCTAACAGCATTTTTTAACTTTGTCTTTAAAACTTTTTTTAAGGAAAATAATAGTTTAAAGAATAATTTTAGTGAAAACCGCAAATAAATCGATCCATTTTTCCGTTTTTTATCATCATTTGAAATTTCGGACCCTAAACTTTGATGGCGCCTTTCTCCTTCGGAAGACGTTTGGGACACTTGGTTTCCTATTTACTATTACTCGTCTTGATGTGTACTATCACCCTTAAATTTACTCCATCATTTATGAAACACCCTGTATATATATATATATATATATATATATATATATATATTATATATATATATATATATATATATATATATATATATTACAAAAATATACAAAAATAGTTTTAAACCTAAGATAACTATCGTCATAATAGGAAAGATTTAGCCACAGAAATACTAAAAGCAAACTCCCAGCCTTAGGAACTAGGAATGCAGATTTAAACAAAGTTTTCTGGCCAGCCAACCTTCACCTGAATTTGCCAGTATTCTGGGCCATAGGGAAAGCAATAAATTTCTAGAGAAGTTTAACTATATTATAGATAAAACCATAATCTATTAATGTAATACTATAATGTTATAGCTTTTAATAATTACTAAAATATTTAAAATCAAAGCCAAACTAATAGACTTACCACGTGAATACATATTCGCTTCTTATGGACAATAACAGTAACGCATATAATTATTATGTATTGAGAAAGTAGCAATGTTACAATATATATATATATATACTTTTAAAATTTCTATATTTTATTTTAAAATTTATAGAAAATAAAAAATACCATCCAGACATAAACGATTAATATTTAATAAAATATATTATTACAAAATTACATAGCTAGAGGCGCCATCTATCTATAAACTGTATAACTGAAAAAACTTTTTTTATTTAACTGTTATATAACATTTTATAAATTTAATAGGGTAACTTAGTTCTATACAATGTTTAATAAATTTATTAATATTTAAATATATATTAGATTTATCACTAACTAATACATTGTTACGATAAATATAATTCAAAATAATATTTCGATATATTGAGATGGATAAGTTAGAATTCCAGGAGGGAACTTTAAGAATGTTAAAATTAAAATCATCTCTTTTATCATAAATATTGCTATGTAATTTATAGTCCTTAATATATAATGATACATCTAAGTAATTAGTTGTAACAGGATTATTATTAATTTTAAGAAGCTTTAAATATTCCGGATAAAAATTGACATTGGATTATAATTATTATTTTTACCAAAAATAATTAGGTCATCTATGTATCTAAAAATGTAATAATCATTATTAATAATATAATTATTTTCGTAAAAGTGTAAATATAAATTAGCCAAACTATTGCTAGCAGGGCCACCCTGAGGCAAACCTTTGGTTTGTATATATATATACTAGCTGTTACCCGCCCACTTCGCTGGGTATTTCATGATGTTTTTTAAATTTTTACTACTTATATATATGTATAAATTATTGATATCTAAGTCCTAGCATTAAGAATTCGATTGAATTGAAAAATATACTTATACCTGTAACTGTCACCTGTTGATAAAAAAAAAGGGCAGAACTCATCTAATTTGTATTTCCTAAAAATCTCTAAAATTGAAGCAAAGAATGATGTTTGTTCTTTCGTAACTAAAAAACCAAGTGGATTCCCGCAAAACCAATTTTCGGTGGATCTCTACTCCGTAAATTGAACATGCAAGCCAAATTTCAAGTCTAAATCTAAGAGAAAAAAACAAAAGTTTTACTATCAATATCCCCGTAATCCCGTTGAGAGCCGTTTTCCTAAATAACCGCTCTTAGCGGATTTCAATTCAACAAAAGAAAAATGCAAACCAAATTTCATTATTATAGTCCTTGTAGCTCGAAAAAAGGAATTTTTTTGTCAATACGTCCCAGTATCCCCAGAAGTTGATTTGCTTAAAATTTATTCTTAGTGGATCTCTATTCAACAAAAGAAACATGCTTAACAAATTTCAAGTATATGGGTCTAAGAATTAAAAACAGGAATTTTTTTCTGTAACTCCTCTTGACCCCTCGCAAACATCCCTGGGAGTCAATTTTCGTTTTACTCTTTGTTAGAGGAACTCAATTCCATGAAAGGAACATGCCTACCAATTTTCAAGCAGGATGATCAAATAGTTTAAAAATGGAAATATTTATCGATTATGCCTCTTAATCTCCCAAAATTAAACTTGATAGTTGATATTCGCGAAACCCATTTTGTAGCGGTTCTCTACTTTACGAAAGGAATCTGCTTATCAAATTTCAAGACTGTACGTCTAACAGTTTAAAAATGGGGATAATATTCTATAACGCCACTTGAGCCCCCGCAGCGCCACTTCTCGGTCCGTTTTCACAAAACCCATTTTGTAGGGGAATTGCACTCTATGAAAGAAATCTGCTTAGCAAAATTTGAAGACTGTGCGTTCAATTAATTAAAAATGCAAAAAAATTATCAATAACGCCCCTTGAACCCCCGCAACGCCACCTAGGGGTCGATTTTCACAAAACATATTTTGCAGTGTATTTCTATCCTATGAGAGGAATCTGCTAAACAAATTTCAAGACTGTGAGTCTAATAGTTTAAAAAAGAAATAATTATTTATATCTGCCCTTAACCCCCGCAACACCCCTTGGTGGTCAATTTTCTCCAACCCGTTTTGTAGCGGATATTTACTCCATGAAAGAAACATTCCTACCAATTTTCAAGCAGGTAGGTCAAATAGTTTAAAAACGAAAATATTTATCTCTTACGCCACTTATTCCCCTGCAACGCCACTTAGAGGTCTGTTTTCACAAAACCTTCTTATAGCTGATCTCTACTCTATGAAAGAAATCTCTTTATCAAATATAAAGACTGTGCGTCTAATAGTTTAAAAATGGAAAAAATTATCTATAACGCCCCTTAAGTCCCCTCAACGCCACTTGGGGGCAATTTTCACGAAACCCATTTTTAGCGTATCTCTACCCTATGAGAGGAGTCTGCTTACTAAGTTTCAAAACTGTACGTATAATAACTTAAAAATAGGAATTTATAACGCCCCTTAAACCCCCCCCCCCGCAACACCCGTTGGGGGTCCATTTTCCCAAACCCATTTTGTAGCGGATATTTACTCCAGGAAAGAAACTTACCTACCAATTTTCAAGCAGGTAGGTGAAGTAGTTTAAAAACGGATATATTTATCTATTACGCCACTTAATCCCCCGATACGCCACTTAGAAGTCTGTTTTCACAAAACCCGTTTTGTAACTGATCATTATTTTACGAAAGGAATCTATATATAAAATTTAAAGACAGTGTGTCAAATAGTTTAAAAATGGAAATAATTATCTATAACGCCCCCTAAGCCCCTGCAACGCCACTTGGGGGTCGATTTTCAGCAAACTCATTTTGTAGCGGATCTCTACTCTCTGAAAGGAATCCGCTTACCCAATTTCAAGATTGTACATCAGATAGTTTAAACATGGAAACAATTATTATTAAAACCCTTAACCCCCGTAACGCCCCTTGCGTTTCGAATTTCGGAAAATCCTTTCTTAGCTGATGTCTACTCTATCAAAGGAACATGTCTACCATATTTCAAGTCTGTAGGTTGATTAGTTCCAGAGATTTCGTGATTAGTCAGTCAGTCAGTGAGTGAGTCGCTTTTCTCCGTTATATATATATATGTATCGTTTTCAGATTATCAAGTATTTTGTACTTGTCAGAAACATAGGATAAAATGTAACTACACATCTGTAGTATTCTGTTTCAAAATTTCTAGAAGCAAAAGTAAAAAAAAAAAAAAATATTTAATGCAATGCCTCTCTAACACATTTCTTTAGTTTTAAATATAATTTTTTGTATGAGCTTGTATAAAGTGCACGCTTTGTATCTCTCCCAACTGATGCTTTAAGATTTCTTGAAGCCCTTGACCCCTATGGAAAAAAGGCTTTTCATGTGATTTAAGTAAACGGTATATGGCTTACGCTATCAAATAATTATACAAACGTAACAACTAAGCACGTGGGAATCACAGTCTCACAAACCCAGGCACAAAATAAATAGATTAACTGTCGTCATTCTTCCAAATGAAGGTATACGAGGTGTGGCACAAAAACAACGAGACTCGTCCAATAAATCATTGTAATTACAATGGAAGACGGAGAATCAGTTCTCCTTGAAAGTATCAACTTCAAAGTAATTTCTTTCAGAATTCACATTCTTCTGCATTTAAAGCTGCTATTGCTGGTAACAGTTCTTGAACGAGGTTTTTCGAAATCAATTTAGGAGGTTTTCCTTTTTTGCCTGAACCTGTTCTACTGAGATAACATGGGTTACCTTTCAGCAAGGTTTATCAGTAGGAAATTAAAAAAAAAGTCTTACGGGGCAAAATCAAGTAAATGCTGAGGATGCCTTATCAGAGTAATGTTTTTGCTGGCCAGAAAACTGTTTGCCAGGTAAGACCGTGTAAGTGTATGTATTGTTTTCGTGCAGCAGCCATCCCTCACTCCCCAATTCTGCCCTTTTTTCCCTAAATATTTCATGAAGTCTTTTAAGCACTTCAATTTAATAGTGTTGATTAACCATCTGACCACTGATGTGAGTGGGATCCCCTTCTCATCATGAATTTGGTCTGTAATCGCTAACCTTGGGCGTCCTGCAGTTTCATCATCTTCCACACTGATACTTCCCCCTGAAAACCTCTTATACCATTCAAACACATATGCACGCGACAAAGTTTCATCTCCATAAGATTCGGTTAGTATTTTAAATGTTTTCGTGCCTGATTTCTTAAATTGCACCAAAGCCTTGATGTTGATTTTACGGCAGAATGGAGTTTCATGTGTTCACTCAAAGACACAGTGTAATGCAAGGGTGGGCAGACTTTTAAAAGGTATTGTGCACTTTAATTTTTTCAGGGTGTGGCGGTCCATCCTGTGGCATAAGTGTGATCAGCTAAGAAACGATCAACAATATTTATATTACATAAATAATAAATACAGAATACACGAGGGTAACTCTGAAATTGTTGAGATATGCGCAGACGAGAGTTAACAAAAAAAATAAAGGTTTAATTTGAAACTATAAAGTGTTTTAACACAGCAGACGACTTTTTATCTACTTACTTCAAGTTATTTAGCGTAGAATAAATTTTAGACAGAAGAGAAAATAGAGTTGACGTGAGAATAATATTGTGCTTTGATTTTCTAGGATTTTGAAGCTGGATTAAATCAAGATGAATGCGTTTAACGACTGCAATTAGTATTTGGTGATGAATCTCTATGTCGTGCTACTATATTCAGATGGTTTGAAAAATTTTGAAGTGATCACAATTCTCTTCAGGATGAAGAGCACTCAGGAAGGCCCGGTCGGCAGTAATCCCATATAACGTGTCTGACATACGAAAAACGTCAATGGATAATAATCGTTGTACCTACGAAATAATATAGAAGGAACTTAACATTGGATCCGCCGCCGTATACAAAATTTTTCATGAAGAATTGCTAATGAAAAAAGTAGTTTACCGCTGGGTTCCCCATAATCTAACTGAGCACCAAAAAAAGGACAGTGTCAGAATCAACCCCCCCTTTAATTCCTAATTAATGGTGGACACCGCATTATTCCAAAATTGCAACGGGTGATAAAACGTACTTGTCGTTTTTTGACGTTCCAACACGTCAAGAAAGCAAAGTATGGGTCGTTGAAGATCTTACCATGCCGACAATGGTGAAAAGACAATGGGCAATGAAAAAAAAGTAATGTATGCCGTTTTCTTCAGAAAAACGGGATTGGTGAAAGCCATCCATTTGGAAGGATAGAAAACAGTAACAGCAAACTGGTATGCCACTAAATGTCTTCCAAAAATTCTCGAAGAAGTGAATGCTAGAATGTTAACTAAAGCTTCCTTTTGACAATGTATCTTCCCATACAGACAGATTAAAAGTTGAGTTTCTTATACAAAAACGAATTTAGCTGATAGAACATCCACCTTATTCTCCGGATCTAGCTATATGGGACTATATGTTATTTCTTAATCTAAGAAAGAACTTACGTGAACGCCGTTTTCATTCACAAGAAGAGATTGATGTAACTATGGATGCAATTTTTCCTCAATTCCAAGAAATGAATGTGTGGTTTGGGCATTTAATCTGTAGAAAATTCATCTACGAAAGTGCATTAATGCTGAATGAGACTACTTTGAACACTCCTAAAAAACTTTGTAAGTATAACTTTAAAAATCTAGGAGTATCTTAAAAATTTCAGAGTGACCCTCGTATGTACTTACCTACATCAATCGAATAAAAAAAACTTACTCTTTTAAAACAACGTTTTAAGCAGAAAACGAGATAAAAACACAATTTTCCTACAAATTTAATAATATCCAATGATATCTTTATTATCAAATAATTCAAAATACATTAAAACTCATTTTCGCTTAAAGTTAGTTCTTGAAGTTATGGTTCCAGTAAAAGACTTACTCTCTGCATACTGTCAGCCCCAATCTTGAATATCTAGGAATATAATCAATTAATAACTGCTAATCTTGTAATGGATTCTAAGTGGTCGTCTGTGAAACGGAAATGATATGCTGTCTTAATTATTTTCATCGTTGAAAATGCAGATTCACTCAAGTAGGTAAAGTGTATGAACGATTTAAAATTAAATGCAGCTTTTTTAAAAATTAGGATACTTTACTTCGTCCACATTAGATTCCAAAAGTGTGTTATTCTTTTAAAATTAGATCATTTTGAATTAGGAAAACTTTGTTTTCCCCTTAAGAGATAAAGAGAACGTGCAAAATATTTTCAGTTATATTTTCCACATCACCATTGCCAAATGGGTAACAGATGAATAAAACTATTAGTTCTGTATAGTCTAATAAATTCTTGCAAAACTCTCTCAAATTCGGGGTGCAGTTTTATTAGTGCATCATACTATTTTCTTTGCTTAATGTACATCCATTTTTAACCAACTAACCATAAGTATTTTTGAAATTTTTTCAATTTATTCTTCATTGACTTAGAAGATATTATCTTAAACTTGTCTTTGAAAGTATTATCAAATTCAATCAATTTTTTTATTGTTTGATTTTTCTCTTGTAACTTTAAGTTCAATTCATTAAGTGTTATATAAAAATAAAATCTAAATACATCAACCAAACGTCATCGCTAAGTTCAACGTACGCTTCAACTTTTGATTCGAAAAACTTTTACCTCCTCTAGTAAGTTTAGTTAGGTCATTGTAAAAAATACTCCGACTTTTAAACAACGAACATCTGCATGCTATAACAATTCCCCGTAATTAGATTCGTTTTCTTCGAGTTTGGCTCGAAACATTCTTCTTTTAAGACTTCTTCCTCGAACTGAGTTCACAATTTTAATGCAGATTCCCATGACATGTAGTGTAGTTAAAATGTTACGATACAGGGTCTGTTATTGAATAATGCAATTATAAGAAAGGAAATATGGTTAGTCATCGTCTCTGATACACATAGCCAAAAACTCATTGACTGTGCTTGTCTTTGATGGGGCCCCATCACACAGTTGTCATCGATACAACTTTATAATTTTGAATTCTTTTCTACTCTATGTATTTTTTGAAAGCGCAGTAAATGTTTTCACCACGTGTTTTACTCTTTCTTTTCTCTTTTGTTAATAATTCTTCTCTCTTTCACACTTATATTCTTAAAAAATAAACGTTCTTATATAAATGCAAAGTAAAGAAATATCAACCACTTCCGCAGATTTGTCAAATTGCGAGGAAAAGAAAATTCAGTATGTAATATCTTCGATCAGCTCCTCAGCCAGATCAGAATTCATCATTTCTATACGAAGTGTGGCAGTTCTAAGCGAAAGTTGTGCGCCTTTAATTGCGGAAAAAATTTCATTTTTGTTCTTGAATGAATCAAATAACGAATCGCTAGTTTCCACAAGCGCTTTTTAAAATTTTTTATCATTTCTCCATTTGTTAAATGATTATTATATTTTACTAAAACACATGAAAAGATGCAACAGTTGCAGCCAAAGATATAGTATTGGGTTAAATAAAATATGATTATTGTCCGGTTGTTTGTGGTTTAAAATCTTTAAATTTTTGATGACGCAATTTGCTTTTTAACAGAAAATCTGTATCAAAACTTTAAGGTATACTTTTTTTGGAAGTTCCACACTTGCATGACTTATATAGCACACACATTTTGCAATCATTGTTCTAAAGAAAAATGACACTTGTTTTCAACACCATACACCTCTTTTAAAATACGACAGAATGCTATTTTTACTGCAAAAACACAAAATCTACAAGTTGATTGCTTGAACAACTATGGCCAATTGCTGGACCGTGGAGTGTGGACGTTTTCAATGCAGTGAACCTACGTAAACCAAAGAATTTCTAACCGATATATATAAATACGTTCGCTGCTGGGTGCGGTGCCGTCGCGGGACGTAACATTACACAAGAATCCAATCACGTTAGGCGTGCAAGCGCGCGTTAGGTGTGGGGTAGTATCTCCCGTACTATCGCGGGAAGAGCTGATTAACGTTTATCTTCCCCTTTAGTCTGCATGTGTGGATAAACCCATTTCTACGGCTGTCATCGCGGAGATCGCGTTTTCTCCCTATAGTTTCAAATAATGTGAAAGAATGTGTTAAGCATCATCGTGCGCTTCCAATAATAGTACAAATGTCGTCTACACATTGTCGCACGCATTGCAAACAGCTGAGGCTCCGGCCTAACTGACGTCGGAGCTCCACAAAAATTTCTTTTAGTATGCGCATCTTAGCTTCTATGTGGAGGCGGTCACCCCAAAATGTCATGGCGGTCCACCAGTGGATCGCGATCGACTTAATTCTAACTTCGGGTGTAATGGGACTATTCGTGAGCCTCTTGCTAATCCTCTTGGGTAAAAACTATAACTTTACATATTGTTAATTGAAAACTTTCTCCTGAAAAAGAAAATGCGGTTTATTTAAATGAAGCCTTATATTTAAGCATTAACTCTTAGGTTCGAGAGAGAGTAAGAGAGAGGTTAAGAGTTAGATGAGATAGAAGTTTACGGAAGTTAACGGAAAGTAGTAGAAAGCTAGTCAAGAGTGCCTTGTCTATTATTTACTTAATATTTAAGAGTGATAATTGACGATTTAGTCAATAAGATATTTGAATTAGAATCATATCGACTAGAAGTCGAATAACTGATAAAGGAATTACGATTATTTAGAACGTTGTGACGGGTCTATATACGGTTCCTTCTATTAACCTCTTTGGAATTCCTTTTGGGCCATCATATTTTCAACCAACTTTCTCCGAAGACAGGAAGCGTGATTATGCTTATTAAATTTAATTTATATATTCCGTATCCGCGAGTTTGGGAGTTAGTGAAGTGAGAATAGTTTAGAAGTGAAGTGAGAGTAGATTGGATGTGAAGTGAATAGTGAAACGTATACGTAAACAGTGTACGAAGCGAGAAGTTAGAATAAAAAGGAAGAGATTATTTCAACTATTGGAGAAGTGTTTGTCCACGCAAAAAGAAAAAGATTAGAAGATTGCACGATTTTAGGTACTGTGATCTTTAATCAAGTTAGAGAGTTAAATTATTAGAGCAGTCATAAAAATAATAAGCTCTGTATAAAATTATCTTAAGTTTAGATCTGCAGGATTGGTTGTATTCTCCCCACGCCATCTCGTCTCTCCCTCGTACTCTGGCTGATAAAATTTATCTTATTTAGAGTGTTGTGTCTGAGTTGAAATAGTGATAAATAAAATAACTGAAGTTCATCATGTTGTCTGATCCTTTAGTTCCTCCTACACCTCTAGCCGGGTTACAGGGAAGAAGGGATGTAAATTCCTTATAACGTAGATTAACAAAACGTTTCAAAAGTGATTCAACTCATAATTAAATATTAAATATCTCGTCTATCTCGCTTTTGTTCTAATACTTAAATATAAGCACATTTCCTACCCTGGGTCATTTGAATTGATTGATAGAACAATAAATTATACTTGTTTTGATTATGGCTAGTCTTTATTTTAACTCTCAAACACTGATGGATGTCAGAGGACACATCCATCACAAAAGTACTATCAACCGACTCGATAATTTAAGGCGAAACTGGCCACACGGATAGAGGACGTGAGTGGGATGACATCAACAAAACAGTTGTGTGGAGAAACCCGCTATTTTTTCAAGCTACACTCTTAGTCCTGTTTTTTTGTGTCACACCTTGTATGATGATAGGTCTAGGCCTAGACAGTGCGGCAGACATTACATAATAATGCAGTCTTGCTATTGTAGCTAGTTGCCATGGAGTTCATTGGGGAATATGTCCAGGATTAACATTTAGCGATTCAAGTTATTCAGATGATGATCTTACTAAAGTCGAATTGAGAACGAGACAAAGCCCTACCGAGGCTGCTGCTTGGGACCATTTGGTCTAAGCCTTAAGAAGGCTCTATCTCTTTTCTACCTCTAGTTTTTGATTTCGTAAAATGAAGATAAGAGAAGAAAATCTATTGGTAAACAGATAATCTAATTAAGACTTAATAGTGCTTGGAATTATAGAGTTTATTTAAAAAAAACTTGTATTATATTCTCAACAGGTAATTTCCTTAATGATACAGACTTCCTTTGTAGTCGTTCATTAACTTTGCACCTTAGATTCTAATTAAAGCCATAAAAGGAAGGTAAAATCCCTTAAGATATCCAATCCCTAAGAGCAGTTTTAAAGATTAGATCCACTTATTTTGTACGCCAAGGGAAATCGCGAATAATCTCTCTTTAGTTAAAACATTTGAATTGCTGCATAATTCATATATTTTTCATTTCTCTATAGCGATAATGTCAAGGACTATTCTATTAATTTCAGAGGGAGGAGAACGTACTTTATATACTATATCAAATCATTTGTTGTTTGGTACGAATATTTAGTCACAGAAAAGATGGCCTGAGAAAGCTGCCAAAACAATCTTAAATACCCGTTGTATTATAATCAAGCGAAGAAAGAGAATTACTTGATTAAATAAAAATTAATATAGAATCCTAAGTAAAATTAATTTGCTGAGAGAAAACATACATTCAAATGTCGCGTAAGAGGTTATAAAAGAAAAACTATGAGGGATATTGCTTTCGGTTAAGTCTTAATACATTTCTGTGGTATTTGTTTTATAGATTATTTCTAGCAAATAATTATTTGTGAAAATTTGAAAAACTAAATGTTTCCTACATATGAAATATCATAGTTATTTAACATACTTAAACTACGTAACTTAAAATATTGTTTTCCTATTTATTGCTTGGAAATTATTTCTGCGACATTTGAGTATGTGGGCTCTAAATTTTGAATTTAAGATTATGTGTGTAAAATTTAACATTTGACGCGTCGTGCATTATTTCAAAAATTGTCTTAGAACTACCAGATGAGAGAATTGGAATGATCGGAATTTATATGTTTAATTTTACTCTTGGTAATAAAAATATAAAAAAAAGATTTCATTTATTTTTAAATTATGGTCTAGAACACAGATTCATGACCTGAGAAAGGTAAACATGGAGAAAAGAATATGTTTTTGAAAATTTACTTTTGAAGTTTAATTTTAAATTGAAGCGTATTATTCAAGCAGTGAAGAGCATTAAGGTGCAAATGCGTAAACTGGGCTTTTGAAATCTAAAATTGGGATATGAATGTTAGTTTTAAAAGTAATATTTATTAATACAGGAGAAATAACAGCAGGAACTTTACTTTCAGAACCGAACAAAGCATGATCAGATAATAGTTAATAATGCTTTTATTTCAAATTTACGAATGACGATCTTTACGAATCATTTAAGAATGTCCAAGGTTCATAAGAAAAACATTTATAATACAGAACAAATATCAATTTTATTTGAAGAAAAAATATAATTAATAATATATATATATATAATTATGAAGTGTTATCATAAAGTTTTCTCACTATTATTATTGTGATAGTCTGTGAAAATGTAAACAAACGTTGGTCATAGTCACATTTTCGCGACCACCCTCTGCTCATTTTACCGCTTGACTTTAAAGTGTAAGCAGGTACATTTTTTTCCCTGCGGTTTTCTTTCTGTATTTTGAACTGTTTGCTCTTTAGCAATGGTCAGCTTGTGTGCATCAGCTTTTGTGCCCTTAACGTATTTCGTAGTGCTTTTCGTGATGAAGTTTTACACAGCTCAATGGGTTTTCAATGGCACTCCCTTTCAAGGTGAGTCATTGATCAGTTGAAAATGTTAAGCGTTCAGAGCAATCATGTACCACTGAAACGGATGAAAATGTGTAAGAAAACAGGAAACTCATACGAAAAAACCGTTTCCTAACTATTAAGGATATTGCTGGCAATGTTGTAAAAATTATGGAGATTGCCAAGAAACTTTGATGAAGAATTTGAGCATAGTATGAATTGTTGCAAAGTTTGCTCCAAGAATCCTCACAATCAAAAAGAAGAATGCATGAACATTTGATTTGAACTTTATGTAAAAGCTAATAATGTGTGGTAGCAATTTCATTTCTAAGTTCATAACTGGAAGCAAAAACAGAATTTACGACTATGGTCCAGAAACGAAGTTGAAATCTTCACAGTGGAAGAATCCAAACATTGGAAAGTCATAGAAAGCGCGTCTAGTTTGGAATGAAACAAAAATTATGCTCATTGTGTTTCTCGATTTCAAAGGATTGGATTATAGCCAGTTTTCCTCTTTTAATTCTATAGTTAATTCTTACTTTTACTATGGTGTTCTCAGGTGTTTGAGTGAACATGTGCTACAAAATCGAAAACGACTTAAGCGTCAAGAGGATTACTTTCTTGTTGTTTTTTACACACTATATTTCCCGTCTGCATTTTCTAAAAATGAAACTGAAAGGAGAAAATTTGCAACTGTATTTAAAGTTCAGGGCGAATCGTTAATGATCCTTGATATCTTTTAAAGGAATGGTTTCAGAAGTTTTTTCGAGGAGTATAAAAAGCTATAGAATCTCAATCTATGTTTACGACAGTGCTTCTCAAACTCTCAATATTTGCGACCCAATTTTCATTCATAATTTTCTTTGTGCCCTCCAACCAAACATACAATAAAAATGTTTTAAATACAATAGTAACGTATTTTGATGCGATGATCAAAGACGATCTTAATTATCAAGAAAAAAATATATTTTTTTTATGTAACTTTTAAGTAATATATATTTGTAGTAAGTTATTTTTAAATAATATGATGGATATTATGTTACTTTCGTTTCTAATTTTTAAATTGGAACTGATAGCAAAATAATTTTCAGTTAAAGAAGGTACGAAGGTTTCCAAGTACCGAGGTACCTTATTACTGAAAGGCTTTCAACTGCCGAAGAAGAAATCTTCATAAATTTCTCATCAAGTATCAAAATCAAAAAGGAATTTAGCAATACATCACTATTTAAACTTTGGACAGGGGTGGATGATACATTTTCGACACTGAAAACAATTTTATTACGTATATATTTCTATTTCTAACTCTATTAATTATTAAACTTGTTCTTATAATTTAGTACAGATAAATTAATTATAAGAACACATTGTGCAGTTCTGATACATTTATAAGTATACAACGTAGGATGACCCCTAAAACAACGAGATTGGTCTAATAAATTATGGTACTTACGGAATGTTTTCCGTGACAATATCACCTTCAAAGTAGAGCCCTTTGTCATTCACACATTTCTGCATTCAGTGCTTGGTTTTTTTTGTTTAACGTTTATAAACCCCGTGCACCACACAATGTATAACACGGGGGCATACAACACAGACAGAAGAAAGGATTATAACACAAACATCCATGCCTTCTCCGGGATTCGAACCCAGTTCCTACGGCTCCGCAGTCAGCTTCACTGACCACTATACCGGATGGGCGGCTTGTAACAGGTTTGGAATGAAGTTTTTGGAAGCCCATTCGGAGATTTTCTGTTTTTGCCTGAACCTCTTCAACTGAGGTAAAATGAGTTCCCTTTCAGCAACATTTAACTGTAGGAAATAAAAAAAATTCTCATTTGTGTGGAGACAAATCAGGCGAATAAAGAGGATGCCACATCACTGAAATGTTTTTTCTGGTGAGGAACTGCTTGACAGATAAGGCCATGCGAACAGATGCCTTGTCTTAGTGCAACGGCCATTTATCAATAAACAACTCTAAATAATTTTTCACGAAGTCCTTTTAGTACTTCAATGTAGTAGTGTTAATTAACAGTCTGACCACTGATGTGAGTGGAAACCCATTCTTATCTCGAATTAGGTCTGCAATCTCTGACCGCGGACGCCCAGTAGGTTAATCATCTTCCGCACTGACCCTTACCCCTGAAAATCTCTTATACCCTTCAAACGCATGTGCTCTAGACAAAGTTTCATCTCTATAAGCCTCGGTTAGTATTTAAAATGTTTTCGTGGGCTGATTTCTTAAGTTTCACAAGAAATTTGTTGTTGATTCGACATTTTTTTTAGGCAGAATACAGTAGCACGGGTTCTCTCAACGACACAGTGTTCCCAACTGGTGCTATCGATTAAGACGAAACTGACCACAAGGATAGATAGTGTGCGTACGATGACGTCGGCAAAACTGTTATTGTCAACTCCACTCTTTTTTTCACAAGTTACACATTAAGTCTTATTTTTTTTATCACACCTTGTATTGTAAATGTGCATTTTTTGTTGTGTCAGAATGTATATTGTTTTGTTTTTCAGTAAATTAATAATATTTTTAAATAAGTTTTTTTTAGACTTTTCCATTTGTTCGCCCCCCCCCCTTTACGTAGAATTATCACGGTCTTTAGGGGATCGTACCCCACAGTGTGAGAATGATGGTTTAAGAGTTTTCTGTTGGAACTTCACTTTATTCACAAAGATTGCGTCATGACTTACGCATGTTTCATTCAGAAAAAAAGTTGCTATTCATTGCAATAACAACATTTAAATAGTAGTTAGACACCCGGGATTGATCATCTTTTCTCCAGATCTCAACTTTGGGGAAAATATTTGGCGAATCTAGTTCACCGAATATGCGTAATTAACTCGAAATAATACATTTTTTATGCATTGAAGGACACTATATTAAATGTGTATAGAAAATTTAGAAAAACATGCACTTAAAAGTCTTACGAAAGTAGAAAATAAAATTTTTAATGTTATCCTCAACACAAGTAATATGGAAAAATTTTTTTAAAGTCAATTGCTATACTTAGGGCAACAAAGAACAATTTTATTGTAGTTACTTTTTATTAAATAATTACAATTATGTATAATATATGCCCAGTGGCTGAATGGTTAGTGCATCGCGCTTCCACACCACAGGTCCGAGGTTCAAACCCCGGGCTGGACAAGGTTGACTCAGCCTTTCATACCATCAGTGGGTCGATAAAATGAGAACCAAGCTTACTTGGGGACCAAACACTGGGGGTTTCGCTTCAGGCTGACACCTGATCGGAACATCTGCTCATGCACCCCAATGGTCACGTATACTGAGATGGGCACAGTAGGCCTTGGCCCTCATGGGCTGTTGCGCCACTGAGTTTGAGAGTTTATATATAATATAAATATGTATACGCATATGATGGAATCACAATATTAAGTGGCAAAATAGAAAGCAATTTTTTATACTTTTTCCTTTTTACATATGGTGTTGGGCTGTTATTTTTGTTTGTAACTATTTATACATTAATTAAATTTAATTCTTTTAATAAATTAGTATGGAAAAAAAGAAATCACATTACCAGAAATTAGGCCATCCCAGGGGGAATTCGATCCCACGATCTTTAGATTATAAGTTCAACGCGCTATCCATTGCGCTACAGAGACGTAACTTGAGATTTTCCTTTTTATATATGGTGTTGGACTATTATATTTGCTTTTTAATATTTATTCATTAGTTAAAATATTAATGAATCTGCATTTGAAAAAACTGTATTAACAAAAAGTGTAATCCACTTCCAATTTGAACAACATATATGTATGTATACATTGAAACCTCAAAGTTGCATGAAACGAGTGATTACGCCACTTGCAACGCCATAAATTCTCATGTATACAAATATTATCTGAAAACTATTCAAGGGGGAATTATAGATATACTTCTCAATATATTTTTATTTAATTTGGTATGTATATGCACACCGGTATATCCATGCATTATTTTCCTTTGAACACTGTGATATAAGCAAATTGTGGAGAAGGTTGGCAAGATTTAAAACCATGTTTGAGACTACAGAATCTTTACTCTTAAGACAAAGTGTCTAATTGTAATATATATTATGTTACTTTAATGGCATTTAACCTTATAATTAATCCTATTATATATATATATAAAACCACTTTTTACTTATGTATGAATGAAAACAAACTAAGGCAAATCGTTTTTCAAAAGCAGGTATTATTTCACCGATTTGTAATGGTTGAGGAATTAATTTTTATCTTAATTGATTTTAAAACGTAATTTAAGAAGCCTACCTTTTCATATATTACAATTTGTATAAAAATTCTTAGATAACTTAATTATAAAAATAGGATATAGAAATAAAATGAATGAAACCTGGGAATTCCTGAGCTTTTTTTATAGGTATTAAAAAATAAAAATATATTTTTATTCCAAAAATTTTTCAGCAACTTTAAATCCTATCTCTGACAAAACTGATGACCCAGGCAAAACAAGCCCAAGCAAAAAAGTAATTTATACCTATGAAAATCCACAAATAAATTGGATTTCTGACTAACACGAGATTTAACCATTGTCAAAACAATAACGAAAAATACCGAAACATGAAAGACAAGATTATTTTTTATACCTATGTACAGACCCTGCATGTAGCTTCAGAAAATGTGTTGATGCATTCTGGTTTACTTGGAGACATATTGGCTTATATCGCTTTGTAATAAAGGAAGTTCAGCAGTTTTTTTTGGGAAAAAAATAATCCAATAAGTATTTTGAAAAATGCTGTTTTGTACAAATTATAGATCTGGGAAAATTTTCTTAAGATTAAGTATATAACATTTTTAGAAAGATAAAAAGGAAATTTCTCAAAAGTGTTTCGAACTTGATACTCCTGTATTATTCAGTCTGAACTAGAATATACTAGGGTATCTCTCGATTTAGCATATAGGTGATTATTATAATACTCTTTCCTATAAAAATCATGCGTACTGTTTCCCTTTTACATTAAGATTCTCGCTTGTTTGGTTATTAAGGCAGTGCTTCTCAAACTTTTAATATTTGCGACCCAATATTCAATCACCCTTCTCTGTACAATAACAATAGATTGAATTCAATTATGATACACTTTGACGCTAAAGCTACAACACGACTTTATCCTCTTATGTGCCACCGGCAGAAATACGCGTCTCACTCAGCTAGTGCGTTAATTGCCCCAGACGTATATATACATTTTTCCAAAGTACGATCTTTTCTGTGCACTGCTATCAATACAATTATTTTGAAAGCTTTGGAATTGAATAAAATGGCTATGACAGTGCTTGCGAAGGATTTACTTACATATTTCAGAGAAATTGCTTATTTATTCCTCCCCCTCAATACACCACATACGCGTGCTTTCGTGGAAAATGGTGTCATTGTGGAGTGAATCACATTTAGAGATTAATTATAATCTATACAAATTATCAGAATACATACTAAATTTTGTATATAATTTTATATACATGCTGGCCACCGTAAATGCAACACCAAGAAAGACAAGAGATAACACAATAAAATTTATTTTGTAGATAACATGTTGACCAAGTATCAAATGATTAAATTTATAGACTTCTGTGAAGTGTGGTTCCTGCTAGAATCAGTAGCCAGACTAGCCGCCACTGTTGGAGATCACCACTGCCACACGCCTCGGCATTGATTCAAAGAGACTTTGGTTCTGTTCTTGGGGTACAGCAGACCAAGCAGCTTCCACACGTTGCCAAAGTTGATCTGGTGTGAAAACTGGGGGTGTAATCTGGGTCAATCATTGAGCAACCATGGACCACATGTTTTCTATCGTTTTCTATCGGCGAAAGATCCGGAGAGCAAGCCGGCCAGGGAAGTAATCCAATCTGTTGATTGACGAAGAACCTTTGGACAATGCGTGCCACGTGTGGTTACGCATTATCCTGTTGAAATATGGCTGTGGCCAAGCCCTGAGGGTAGGGAAGGACAACTGGCTCCAACACCTCAGGGATGTTGCGCTGGCTGTTTAAAGTATCGGAAATGCGTACTAGAGGGGTGCGAGAGTGATATCCAATACTGCCCATACCATAATACCCGGTGCAGGATCAATGTGGAGGTGCATAACGCAGCTGTTCAGAACCCACTCTCCACGGTGTCTCCTGACTCGAATCCGACCATCGTGGTGTTGCAGACAGATGCGTGGCTCATCAGTAAAGGCAACTTCATTCCATTCTGCCGCCCACATCCTTCTTTCATCGCACCATTTGCGGCGGAGACGTCTGTGGTTCTGCGTCAGGCAATGGACGTTTTGCGGACAGACCACTCTGCTGTAAACGGCGTCGAATGGTAAGCGCAGACACTGAATGATGCCTTACAGACTCAATGTGCTGTGCTATGGTTCGTGATGGGACTGAGCGATCCGTCACTGTCATGTATTTGCCTGTTCTTCTGTGAAGTGGTGCACTGAGGTGGATGCGATCGACCACGTCGTTCCGTCGTACCCTCATGCATCCAACGGTGACATATCAGCATTACAGTTGTTTGGTTTCGTCCAACCCGACTACCGATTTCCCTGAAAGATAATCCACAATCTCGGTAGGCCACTATCCTTCCTCTGTCGAACTCGGATATTTCATCAAAAGCTGATCGCTGTTTTCTACGAGACATAACTGATCGTTTTTTGAAAAAAACTACAAGAAAAACACAACTGCCGAACTTGAAATCGTCGAAATCTCCAAGCCTTAAATAGCGCTTTGAGGTGGCACCACAGGCGTGCGTGATATGTGTCTGCGCTGAAATTCGAATCATTTGCATATCTCACTTTCACTAATGCATGCTGTAAATTTCATGTTATTTGCGTACTGCCTTCAGGGTGTTGCATTTACGGTGGCCAGCAGTGTACGACAAGCTCATTGAGTCAATAATATTTATTAAACTTGTTTATAACTTGAATTGTAAAATTAACTATCAAATACATTGGGTAGTTTTGAAAGACTTATAAGTGTAAATGTGTATTTTATTTTTTATTTCGTCAGAATGTATTTTGTGTTAATTAACTTTCAGAAATTAATAATTCTTTTAAATAATCTTTTGTTTTAATTTTTTTCAATACATTCACAACCCCCTCGTAGAGTTATCACGCTCTCGGGGGGGGGACCCCACAGTTTGAGAAACGTTGTATTAAGATATCCGACTACCCTAAAATTGCTTATTTTGCCAAAGACTGACATATTTTTTATGATTTTATTTTATAGACCGTTTTATTACCTAAATATAAATACCAAGTTTATTATTTTCCGTTTACTAGAACAAAAACTACAAGTGTTTTAGTAACAGCAGATGCTATTACTTCAAGCAATATGTCATAGATTTAAACGCGTTTTACTCGAAATGTGTTTTTTTGAAAATGCACAAACGGGGTCAGTGATTGCTCCAAAATTTTGAAAATAATCAACGAAATTTTTTTGTGTATGTTTTGTATAATAGTAGGAGTATGTTAACTTTGAGATTTATCAATCACTATTTTATTATAAAATTTGCAGTCCCTTATGAGAATATAATCACTGTTTCTTAAAGAAATTTCATATAATAACTAAGATTAAGTGCTCTAATTTTTGAATAAATTAAAAAAATATGTATTATTCTTAAGATTATTCCAAAAATGAATAACATAGCAACGCATCAGAATTGAAAAATCAAAAATTTGTCCATAAACATTTGGTACATATTGGGCCACGTTTTTGTTATTTCTTGTCAATTTTTACCTATTTTTTCTATTTTAGGAATATAACTTCTTTTTCTCTTCTTAATTTTAGCATATTTTTCTTAAAATATACTAAACAGATCTAAAAACAACAAAAAAAATCTCCATATCTTCATTTTTTTTTTAAAAAAAAGTAGTTGCAAATTGCGGATACCTTAAGTTCATAATAAGAAGCTATAGGAGGACTATTGGCAACGGATCTCACATTTTGGATTTAGGTTACGTAATAAGCTGGTATATCCTCTGAAAATTTCCACTTCACGCCAACGTGATGACTTTTAGTCTGAACACACACAAATTTAACTTTGCATGAACCTTCCTTCCCCTCATTGAAGTTGTAATATCAGTAGTGCATGTTTCAACCAAATGGAATGAAACACACACTATTTCTCCCCCTCACACGCATACACGTTCTCCCCCCGCCCCCTTCTTCCACGTATCACTAAAAAAAACAAGAGTATATTTACAGCAAATACATGGGGAAAAAGAAATCCATTATTTTTACATGAACTTCAAGCATAATTTAACATGTTTTTAAATACCAATTTTGATTTAACAGGCACCACTTTTGTTCTATAATTTGTTGGCATTTTAATCATAGATTCATAATGCCTCTCTCATAGAAGTCTTGGTTACCTATTGGCGAAAAACTCAAGCAATCGATTTTCCCATTCTTCTTTTGATGGCAATTTCTTATCATTGAGAAAGTTTTGCTATGCAAGATAAATATGGTAATCTCTTTTTGTCAGGTCCAGACTATATGGAGGATGCATCGAAACTTTTCGACCAAATTCCTGAAGTTTCTGGCGAGTGACTATGGACATGTTGGGCCTGACGTCATCCTGATGGAACACAACACCTCTCCTGTTAGCCATTCTAGCCATTTCTGGTTAATTGCAAGTTTCAAATGGTCCAGCTGTTGATACTAGAGTTCCGAATTTAGTGTTATTTAGCGCGCGTTTGGCCATAAGGAAGCAAATCATAATAAATTACTCTTTTCCAGTTTCTCCAAATGTACATTAGAGTCTTGCTGGTATGACAGCCTTTTTAGATGTTTCACTGAGCTTTGAACTCGATCTTTACCATACAATATTGTTTTACGTCACCCATTTCTCATCCATAGATACTATCCTATTAAGAAATGGGTCGATTTCATTTCGTTTGGCCAAGGTCTCACAAACGAAAATTCAATCCTTTTTTTTTCCGTGTTAATTCTTGTGGCACCCAAATAATAAGTTTCTTTTTAATCCAGCTTTACGAAAATGGTTTAAGGAAGCAGAGACACATAAATGTGCTTCAAATTTTGCATTTTATTTTTAAAAAAGAAAAGGCACTTTGCTGTCTATAGATGTATTATTTTTGAGAATTTAATAAAAAGAACACTAGAAAATTGAATTTAACAATTGTAAGCAAATGCGATATAACTATGATTCAGGTACACTTTTTTCAAAATCCGTAGTGTATTCAATATGTATTGTAAGAAACTAATTTTTCTATTCGATGAATAAAATTTTTCTATATTATGCGTTCAAATTTATTAAAAATTATACATTTTTTGTGCAAAAATTACGGAAAATTTAAATAATTTGTTACAAACTTTTGAAAAAAAAATTTGTTTTTTGAAATGTTAATTATGTCTAGTTTTTCATTTATAAATACTCAGAGTAGTGTTTAAATTATAGATCAAGTGGATATAGTACAAAGTGGATCTTGAGGATTATTCCGAATTAAATCCATAGCTGGTAAAATATACATGTCGTTTTTCCTAACTGCTTATTGCTAACATTTGAATGCTCATGAATAACTCTATATGTTTATTACTTATGGTTTTACTTTAAAATAATTAAATATTCATATATGTATGTATACAAAAACAGAGATTCTTTTGTTATAAATTTTAAAAACAGAGTTTCATTTAAATTAGACATCAAATTAGCTTCTTAAAATCATCAAAGACATTTTTTGCGTGTATTTTTATAACAATAAAAATATGTGTAATAAATTGTGTAATATCCTGTAATGATGATGTTCAAAATGAAGTAAAAATACTAAAACTTATAGACATAAATCTTTTCTATTTTAAATGGAAGAAGGTGTGAATCATTCATAGCGCGAGTTGAAAAAGTAGGGAAAGGGTAATTAAAAGAACTTCTAAGGAATCTAGAATTTTAAACTTACAATTTAAAAAAGGAGAATGATGCAAAATAATCGAATTAACAATGGTATTGCTTTATATTGTTTTAAAATATATTATTTTACAAATCACAGATGAAAATATCTTTATTTGCAATTTTCTCCAAAATGCATTTTTGGTGATTCCGGTACACTGTCCTCAAAATCTACTTTACCTATTGTGCTGATATTTTGCATAATACCAGATTCATAAATTTTTAACAAAGTTAATGAATTGTTTTTCAAGTAAACATTCACAAATTTCAAATTTAGCACCATTCCTGCATAACATTTAAAGGAAATTTGAATCACTAAATTTGAAATTTTATAAAATTTTTATAAGTTTATATTTTAAAATTTCATTTCGTTTATTTTATGGTGTGTTATGTTAACAAAAACTCCGTATAGCTATATATGCAGTAGATTTTATGCAAAATGTACCTAAAGGGCCTCGAAAATAAACAAAAATGCCTCGAAAATAAAAAAAAAATAGTTATTCAGTATTTATTGCTCTTACAGATTTATTTGGAATTTAAAATGAAATATTTTTACATTACCAAGTACATAAATATACGAATAATTCAACACAAAAATTTTATTTCCGTTGTTTTTAATTTATATAAGTGAGCACCATTTAAATTTGGTGCAAAAAAAAGTTCATTTTTCCTTCTAGCAGACGTCCCAGTTACCTTAAAATTGTTTTATGATCGATATTTAGCTCCTGGGGGATGCTACGAACATTATTCATGGCGGTCAATGATCATTTATCGACATTTTTGATGACGGGCATACCTGAAAGGAATCGACGAAACCAAAATTCTACGTAATTGGCACTTAGAATATCAAGACTATAAACACTATTCAAAATTTCAGCCACATAGCCTGCATTTATTTCCACCTTTAACAAAGAGAAGCTGTAAAATGTACCAAATTTTCTCTTTGTTTACTTCCATGTTAACACCCTTTAACTCATAACTAAATGAGCCAATCAAAAACAGCAGAATAATTATTTTAGTTCAAAATATCACTTTTCCAACGGGCATAAATCTAAAATTGCTTGATCGATACTTTTCGAGAAATCTCGATCACTAGTGTCATCCGTCGAAAAAATATATAAGGAATTTCGTTTTCCTCAACCTAATACTTACTTTTATACTCCGTCAGATTACTTAGGCAAAAACAAGCGGTTTCATTTTCTTCCCAAAGTACCACAACACGCAAGAATATTGGAATCGTGTTTTGTTATTAAATTGTTATTCTAGATCAATTGCCTCAAACTTTTTTAAATCATGGAATTCCCTAAAACTGGATGGTATTTTCGGGGAATCCACAGAGCTAGAAAATATTTTCGTGGAACCCTAATACACACACACAGGATATATTTTAAATAATATTTAAAGAAGACAATTATAAAAAATATTGCATTTTATATTAAACATTTTCAAATCTACTTAGTATAATTTACTCCTTAATAATATTTACCTGTGATCCAAGTGTCATCTATCCATGCATTATGTTTAGTAACTGGGATACGTGCTTGCAATTTTTTACATAAACTGTCGGTCTAGTTCTATTGAGATTTACTGCAATCCCATTACATGTTCTAAGTTTAATTTTTTTCTATACTTTGTTTTTGTTGCCATTCACTTTGAGAAATATTTTTCACTTATACACATAATTCTGAATGGCATTAAAATGTTTATAGCTGTAGATAAATACTGTGTATTTGATGTGAATTTGCAACCTAAAATTTAGGAATTGTTCTTGCTTAAATTTAGATTTTTAACATCGAATGTGTTGATATGTTGACAAGTTGTTCTTTCTTTTTTATTGTTGGTTTTTTCCACAAATGGAAAAGGGTGCATTTTTATTAGAAAACTATTTAGTTTTGCCAGACATCGTAGTAACGAGTATAAAATTATCTCGTGGAACCCGGGATATTAAACAAAATATTTATAAGTAAATAATAAAATATTTAAAATTTAGTGCAGTGATACTCAACATGCGGCTCTCGGGCTGCATGTGGCCCACGGGCTTTTCTGAGTGGCCCGGTCAAGGCCCATTGCACTAAGAAATTCAATTATTTAAGAATAATGTATTAAAAATTTAGCGGGTAATGTATCAATCAAGCAATCAGATTTATCAATTTTGCTATGAATTTGCTTTTCTTGATAGTAAAATATAAACAAGAGGCTTGGTGAGGGAGGAAAAAAAATCGAAACTACCACATGACTCATTGAAATATGCATAAAAGTAAATATTATTTTTGCATGTTTGATAAAAATGTATATAAGTAAGTATTAAAGTAAAAACCACACAAAAAATTAGTTTTAATATTTTTATTAATTTTGCTTTGTCCAATGTTGCTTTGGTCTTATATTTTTTCCCACTCCTTTATCCTAACGGTGCGGCCCGCGTGAAATACCAGTTATGTGACCCGGCGGGAAAAACGGTTGAGTACCTCTGATATTGTAGGTAGTACATATAAAAAAAGATAAAATGTTTTAATATTCTTTTACTACATTATAATAAAAGCTTAAAAAGTATTGCAAAAAAGTTATGCATAAATAAATTTTCAGTTTCTTATTGACAGAGATGATCTTTTTAAATTCTTGTGGGTGTAAGAACTTAATACAGAACATGAATATATTTTGAATACACATTTATAAGTTTCTTTTCAATTATTTTATTGTGGCTCGTGGAACCCTTGTGTACACCTCTTGGAACCCAGGGCTCCGTGGAACATTTTTTGAAGATCACTGTTCTAGATTGAATCAAAACTCCCAACTAGAATCAAAATTTTGAATCGTGGATTTTTCGATAGTATTCATTCGCTATATTAAGTCTAAACATATGAGAGATCTAGTGGTAGAGAAGCAATCTGGCTAAAGAAAATAATTTATTTGAGTGTTTATCTTTTCAAGCACTACATTATAGAATATTGAAGACTGTATTTTCCCTACAGCCTCGTGTAATATAGTGGTGATTAATTAAGTAAAGGCAACAACAACTTGAATGTCCATCATATGGCTTGAGTATAGTTGGGATTGTGTTTAATTCCCAAATTTAATGATATTATAAATATAAATTAAACAACTAAGACCATATCGAATAATGAATGACTATTTAGTGAATATGAGATGCGCAAGAAACCAAATCATAAAAATATGCATGAACTAAACATCCTAAAAACGGTGACTGTGAAAGTAAAAAAGAACACACTGGTGCTAAAAAGTGATAAAATACTAACACGTGGGGAAAGGCAAAGTTTAATATTATAGTCAATTAAAAAGTTGAAGAAAAGATAATATAGAAGAGCCAGCTGACCAATAAATAATAATTTATTAAGATCATTTTGCAAGGAAATTTTTATGAACTATTTTGGAATAGAAAAAGTGACCTGAAAATGCTTGACGATATCATATATAAAAAAAAAGGAAAAAAAAAACTTAAAAAATTCATTGTTCAGCCTTTTAAAAATTTTAATGCATTACGGAGAGAAAACACCTTCTAAAAACTCTCGTTATCGGTTAAGATCCATAAATTATAGTTTGGCTACGAATTTCCATAATTAAAGACATTAATTTTAAGAAAGTCTTAAAAATATCTCAAAGATTACGTCGGACCGATATTAGAGGTTTAAAGTTCATTAATATTGCTATAAATCTTCGGAAATATATGGCCTTTCACGTTTCGATCTTTTAAACTATTTTTTCGTTAATTATTTATAGATATAAATTAGACGAATAAAATAGCAAATGTATTGAACAATACATAAATCTTCTAAACTGTGTCAACAATATTGAAAAGGTTGAAGTGAAAACTTGAAATGTAAACTAAATAGCCTGGAAAGTAACATTCTTCTTAGTTAAATTTGTGAGAGCCAGATAACAAAGACTGAGTCTTA
The DNA here is from genome assembly GCA_019973975.1 of Trichonephila clavata. Taxonomy (NCBI): domain Eukaryota; kingdom Metazoa; phylum Arthropoda; class Arachnida; order Araneae; family Nephilidae; genus Trichonephila; species Trichonephila clavata. Next base: position 32,614 of record BMAO01019635.1, on the reverse strand, counting down.
TTTTACGGATGTAAAACTAAAAGGAAAGCTAGAAAACATAATTGAACCAAATACTGGAATACTTTCTCAGGTAAGGTCATCTTGATTATTGTCTTTGAAAATTGAGAAAACAAAATGTTTAATTTTTCAAAGTGAAATGAAGGAATTATGAATGAAGTGAAGTTAAAGTAGACACTAAATTTACATTATGTATAGAATATGAGCATAAAGAATGATTATTAAATCCAAAGAGATCAATTTGATTAATTAAGGTTATTAGTATAAAATGGGAATGATTATTTGATTTCAATTTTTTTAAACAAAATAGAGTATGAAAGAGCATGGCATTTTTATTTGTAAGAAAATATACTTATTTTATACTTAGTAAGCAACTTATTGCCATAAAAATTATATTTAGTAATTATAAATAGGAAACAGTTTGAAGCTTCTTTTTCAAAGATGTTTTTCATATTCCAAGATTTCTTTTAGTAAAATAGTTAATGTTGGAATAATTAACGTTATTTCTCTTAGAGTGTTTTCTACCAAATAAATTAATGGTAATTGGAACAAATTTCTTCTTTTTAATATTAATTATTTAAATTATGCTAATAGAACTCACAGGCTACAAGATAAACCTTTCCTATTTATTTTTTTACTTTTTTATTTTTTATTGTCTTGGAATACTATCCCCATTTACTTGATGTTCTTTAACATAATATAATTCCCTGATTACTTGTGTAAATTTTCCTATAAATAATACAATGGTATAAAAAAGTAAATTACTTAACAAAAAAATTTGCAATCTGTTTTGTCATTTTCAAAATGTTTGAGTACTTAGGCATTTTTTATAATTGTCAAAATTCTAGTTCAAAACGAAAAATGGCATTTTTTTTTGTCTTTTTCTTTTCTGCACGCCTCTACCAATGCTCCAAATACCATTTTTTCCCGCGCATAAATCTATAAATACATACATGAGTAAATAAAATACATCCCTGAAATAATTAATAATACTGTTAAAAATACGTTAACTTTATTAACCCATTAAGCAGCAATTTTTGTGGCCAAAACTTCCCAAAAGAAGGCGCATTTATTTAATGCGTATAACTAAGAAGAATAATTTATAGAATGTGAAAATGGAAGCATTTTATTTTTATTTTAAATTTGAAGTTTTCAGACTGTTTTTTATTTTATAATTTTGTGGAACACAAAAACTCTTAAATGATTGCTTTTTATAAATGCACTCTGCATGCGATGATGAAGAATGTTTCATATATTTTAAAAGAATTTCTCTCATATTTACAAAATAGTTTCATGTTCGCATCACTTTTTCAAACAGTTGAGGATTTCGCATGTGTATGTGCATACACAATTTGTAGCATGGTGTAATACTAAATCTTACATTGCATTGAGGACATGGCTTTATGGATTATGGGTTATTGGCTTCTATGGATTATATTTCCATTTTCATTTTTTCTCACGCAACAAGTTGCACATTAACTTGCCAATCCCCGTCCTTTATCGAATAATTTCAAAAATCTAAATTCAGGCCTCCAATGAAAAATTCCCGCCTTCACAACAAAGAAAAAATCCCACGTGAGTAGTATTTTAGTACCATGGGCAAACTGCACCTCTTAAAAACACTAATAATCTGACTGTAAAAATTAAAAAATATGTGCAGATCAAAGATAGAAAAAAAGAAAATATCAATGCCCGCTCGCGCGCGTACGCTGTATGGGCAAACCGGGTGTGGCCAGCTTTTGGTAGCCTGTACGGTGCACAGAATACCAAAAGATGGCCACAACCGGTTCAGGGGTTAAGCTTTTGTAAAATACCTTAATCTAGTTAAAATAATTTATTTCTCGAAATAATTTAAATGAAAATATTAATAATATATATGAATGAAAGTACCGAAAATAAAACCATTATTATTATTTCAACTCTCATTCAAGTTTCCTCAAACAACTTATTGTTGCTATTAATTCAAGTTACATTATTGTCTCTAGTATTACGAGTATTCAAATTGTGACTATTAATTCCTCTGCAGCAAACGATTGAGAATCGTTAGTTGTGCCTTTGATCTTTGGAAATTAATATCTCCATTGCTTACCGCCACTATTGTTAGAAGGCTTAATGCTTCTACTGTATTTTCGGAGGGAAAATTTTACCTATATATACCGAGTGGGAAATGAATCGTTTCCAAACTGTGGAATACACATTATCTGAGTTTCTGTAAAGAAGCGGAGTCCTAAATAGCAAATAGAAATTTATAAAACATTTTTTGTTTTCATGATTTGCTTCTTAATGTGGCTGACTGCGTTTGAAATCGGGGTTTCCAAAAAGCGTATATGTGGATAACATTTTTGATATTTAGTTTCAGTTAAATTAGTATATACCTGTGTAGAACGGTTGAACAAATATTTTAAGGTATGTGACTATAACTTCAGAGCACTTTTTTGAAATTAATAAAATTTCAACTACATGAACACTGTTTTATTTGAAATGGGGCATAAAACTAGGAATTCACAAATACAATTTCCACAAAACTAAAAAAAAATGTGGATATACTGGAGAGAAATTTTAGTGAAAAATTGTAGTTACGGTAAAACTTGTATTGAAAATTCTATAATTAATACATTCAAATAATACCTATACAGTACATCAATAACATCATTATCTGTGCTTAGAGCTATAAGATTTGTAACAGTTTTGAAAGTAATTCAAATATGTCAATTTTCATGCAATTTTTTACAAAAAACTGTTATTTTCTCACAAAAAGTGCAATAAAATACATAAATATATACACAAAGATTGGATTATAATCTATAACACAGATAAAATTTAATAAAACGTTTTTTGAAAATTTCGATTCGATATCTTAAAAAGAACTCCTATAGTAAACTTTACTGTGAAGCAAAAAATTAAAAAAACATATTTTCTCAGAAAATGCATTTATATTACAATACGAAAAATTTCTACTAAAATTTACACAAAATTCTAATTAATGTATTCATATAATATTTATACAGTACATAAACAACATTTTTATATGAATCAGGAATTAAAAGATTTGTGATACTTCTAAAATTTTATTAAATATGCCGAAGTTTTTTGCAAAAAAAAATTTTTTTTTAAAAAACTAAGGATTTTTTCTCTTAAAAAAGCAATGTACATAAATATATGCACAGAGATTATTTTTTGATTAATAGCACAGATTGAACTAAATAAAACATTCTCTGAAAATTTCAATTCAATGACTTAAAAATATTTTACTTAGGGTTCTACTTCCGGCTGTGTTAAATCCATTTCTGGTTTACAAATTATGCTATATATAGCTGCTAAATATGGTAGAAACAAAATTAGAGTGTTTTTAGAATCTTAAATGTATGGGGTAAAACAATAAAAACAAACAAATAAATAAATAAAACATAAAAAAAAGAAATTTCGAAACTTTTCACCAAAATGGTGAATTTAAAGTAGTCACATTTTAAAACTGGATTTATTCACATAAGTTAAAATCGCTTAACACACAAAACTAAAGGGACTGAAATATTTTTTCGTGGTAAAAGAATTTCGTATTAATTGATATTTCACAGAATGGAACATATATTACACAAAATTATAATTATTAGAGTGCATTTTATTTACATAAATATGTATGCATGCATTCAATAAAAATCAATAAAATAAAAATATTCACATGAACTTAAGGCGATATGTGGTACCATTTTCACATCTTTTTTTATTTTTAGTATTTGATATTTAGTTGTAATTGTATTTTATAAAGGTAAGTATTTAATAATAATTCCATACAACACATTATTAATTTGTTGCAAAATGTTTGCAACATTTAAATTTTTTGAACTTTTTAAAACATTTTTTAAATTCTTAAGGCTTTTTTAAACATGTCTCTTTTCTTCCAAATTTTTTTTACAAGTACCTTATAATATATTACATAAAACTGTGCATGGGCCTTTTTCTTCTGTTGCACTTTAACTTTTTATTAATTTTTTTATAGTTAAACTTCCAAAAATTCTCACAAAAACACTAATTTCGATTTTCAAATTTTTTATAAAAAGTACTAAACATGTTAGAGCTAATTCCATGCATAGTTTTACAAAACATACATTTCAGAAGATGTATAAAAAATTTCAAACTCATACTTCAATTATCAAAAAAGCCTTAGAGTTTTGAATTAGTACAGTATAATGCACAAAAATTCAACATGGAGAAATATGAGTTTGAAATTTTCCTTCCAGGAATACTATGATATAATATTCATCCAATAGTCTGAAACGTTTATGAAATGTTAATTAGCTTTTTTAAAACTGCTTACCATTGAAAATTGCACAAATGTAGAACAGTTAAACAGTATACTGGCATGATGAATATATAGAAAAAAACGAATGAAACATCAATATTTCATAAAACTTTATCTTAATAATTATAAAAAAAATAAATACACATACTTTGGAGCTAATTCCATGCTCAAAGCTAATGCACAACATGAACAAAAGATGTTTATGCCTTTATTTTTTATTTCCATGATTTTAAAAGTCTTCGCATGTTAAATATTGTACATAAATGAAAGCAAAATCAAATAGCAATTTATAGGTAAAATATATCAAAATCTAAGAACTACATATGGGCATTTGTTTAAATGAATATCTTAAAATATTTTAATAGTAAAAGGGTTGAATTTCACACGCATGGGATATATATATCACCAAAAACAAATGTATAAAAATGGGGGAGTTTTTCTATTCTTGCGAATTAGATTTTTTAATTATCTGAGTTACAAAATTAGATTTAGTATTTGAGCTTTGAGAGAATCATTTTGAATTTTTAATTTCATTCATAATAATATCATAAAAAGCACGCATAAATTTTAAATCTTGACCAAATCCATTTGCTCCCCCCCCCCCAATAAACAATACACAAACTAGAATTTTTGCATGAAATGCACAATCCTTTCTTGAAATGGTTTGTTACTGCATATATAATGTAGTCTCACTTACGCGCGATAGAAAAATTATTAATTCATTTTTTATCATTCATTTTTTTCTAGCAGGTAATCTGAAATGTGTGCGTGGTAGTTGCTGTCCAGCATCAGATATTGCTCCTTAACTTAATAAAAAATGCAGGTAAGGCTTTGAAATTTTGGAGGCATGCTTATACAGGTTTGAGGAATCAAATAAGCCAATTAAAATTTTTCGACCGTTTAATGCTTTTTAGGCTACCATATCGTCTTAATGAAATTTAAAACAAAACTTCCTAACATTTTAAAAAATGAACTTATTTATTGAGTTTTTGGTAAATAATCTGATATTTTTCTGTGCATTGTCTTTTTTAGCATCAAATTGTCAACAAGTTATTTGATGCCATCTATTTTGTTATTTATTTTGCTATTGGAATGTGCATCTAAATAACTGCGCATAATTTCCATTGCATTTCTCATTTCAGATGACATGGGATCAAGAGCTGCATTATTCGTTTCATTTTCTTCATCGGATAATGCATAAATGATATTGTCTGCCATAATTGGAGCTGTACACACGTTATCATCATCAACTGCAACGAATTTTTCCGATGATTCGGTAGGGCTGTCCGAAAATACAGAAATTTTCAAAAGGGTTGAGATTTTCTATCAACCCCGTCCAGAGGGGTGGGAGGAAGGGAAGGATGACTAGCCATGTTAGTTAACCAATCTATTTAATGAACACACCAACTAGCAACAGACAGAATTCTAATAATTGAAACTAGAAGAAATGTTCCCAATCTGATCAATATGAGTGCAAACAACGAGAGGCGAGATTATAAGAAGACTTTTTAAATATCGATCCTTCTTTATTGGGATCAATCCACTGCTCTATTTATATGATTTATAATTTAATTATGGTGACCAATCGTCACTTTAATACCTTCAACTATCAAGTCTCTTTGACGCGCTATAAAATATAATAATACCTGATGGGTAGCAATCTCTCCCCCTAACAGATTCTCTATATCTCAATATAACTAGTTTGAAAACCTAGTCTATATACAGGGTGTTTCATAAATGATGGAGTAACTTTAAGGGGTGATAGTACACATCAAGACGAGTAATAGTAAATAGGAAACCAAGTGTCCCAAACGTCTTCCGAAGGAGAAAGGCGCCATCAAAGTTTAGGGTCCTAAATTTCAAATGATGATAAAAAACGGGAAAATGGATCGATTCATTTGCGGTTTTCACTAAAATCATTCTTTAAATTAGTATTTTCATTAAAAAAAGTTTTAAAGACAAAGTTAAAAAATGCGTTAGAGGGCGCTCTAGACTTTGGAGTACCGAACAACTACCTTTTACCAGTATTTTTTTTATTTTGTTAAATGTTTACAAAAGCTTAGATTTTAACTTGAATTTTGAGCGCAAAATTGAAACCATCGGGAGCGGTTAAGTGGCGCAAATGTAACCGCGTTTAGGGAGGAAAAATTGAAATGCTCGTATGTAATGATCAAAATAAAAAAACGATAAAGCAAACTTTAAGAGGCGATAGTACAACATAAAAACAATCAACTTCGATTAGAAAATGCATGATTTGAATTCAAACGCAAACGTGCTAGAGCATCTTCAAATTTTATCCATGCAAGCGTTTTAGCTGCAAGATTCTGGAAGAAGAACATGAAATTGTGATATGGGGAAGAAGAAGAACGCATATGCAAATTGTTATTAAGATAAAAGCCATTGACCGAGTGTGCAAGTGTAAATCACGGAACAAACGTAACGAAAGATGTTGCCCTTCACTAATCAAGAAAAGGCTGATATGCACTTCATCTACGGAACTGCAAATGGGAATAGTGCAGAGGCGCGACGTTTATACGGAAAAAAGTTTCCCAACAGGCGGTTGCCCAATGATAAAACATTTGTGCGCTTGCACAGACAGTTGTGTGAGACAGGATCCTTTTTTGGTGCTCGTTCAAATGCAGGCTGTGCGAAGTCTAACAGAACGGTAGCCGTGGAAGAAAAAATTCTGGATATGGTGACTGATCATCCAAATACAAGCACGCGAGCAGTGGCTAGTCAAGTTGAAGTATCACCCTCCACGACATGGCGAGTACTAAAGGATGAAAGTATGCATCCTTTTCATGTCCAACGAGTCCAGGAACTGACTGAAAGGGATTTTCCTCGTCGAATGGATTTTGCTCGCTGGTATCTGCAGAAGCACACCCTAAATCCCGATTTTGGTGCAACTGTGCTTTTTACAGATGAATGTACATTTACACGTGACGGTACATTTAACACCCACAATTCCCACCAATGGGCAGATGTAAATCCACATGCGTCTTCTACACATGCATATCAGCGACGATTTTCCATAAATGTTTGGGCAGGAATAATTGGTGACCATCTACTTGGACCTTATCTTCTGCCAGAACGCCTGGATGGAAAAAAATATCTTACCTTTCTGCAACAGGTGCTGCCGGAAATGATAACAGATGTTCCCCCTCGTATCCGGCGAGTAATGTGGTTCCAGCAGGATGGAGCACCAGCTCATTTTGCGCCAGAGGTGCGAAATTATCTAAACGCAACCTTTCCAAATCAATGGATTGGGCGAAGTGGTCCTGTCCCTTGGCCAGCGCGATCGCCCGATCTTTCATGCCTGGATTTCTTTTTGTGGGGACACTTGAAGAGTCTTATGTATGAGACTCCTATCGAAACTGCAGAAGAACTCGTCGCCAGACTTTCGGCAGCTGCAGGAGAGGTGCGCGATACTCCTGGCGTGTTTCAGAGGGTTCGTGAATCCCTTCTTCGCCGTTGTACCGCATGCATCGCCTCTAATGGTCAGTGTTTCGAACAGATATTGTAATCATTTCTAATTAAACTTTTTTTTATAACGTAAATGTTCTTTGTTTCCTTTTTGTCTCTTAAAACGAAATCTGTTTCAGCGCCCTCTATCACCTTCGGGTTAAAATTACGAGTATGATTTCTTTGATGAATGTTACTTGTTTTGGTGTTGTACTATCGCCTCTTAAAGTTTGCTTTATCGTTTTTTATTTTGATCATTACATACGAGCATTTCAATTTTTCCTCCCTAAACGCGGTTACATTTGCGTCACTTAACCGCTCCCGATGGTTTCAATTTTGCGCTCAAAATTCAAGTTAAAATCTAAGCTTTTGTAAACATTTAACAAAATAAAAAAAATACTGGTAAAAGGTAGTTGTTCGGTACTCCAAAGTCTAGAGCGCCCTCTAACGGCATTTTTTTAACTTTGTCTTTAAAACTTTTTTTAATGAAAATACTAATTTAAAGAATGATTTTAGTGAAAACCGCAAATGAATCGATCCATTTTCCCGTTTTTTATCATCATTTGAAATTTAGGACCCTAAATTTTGATGGCGCCTTTCTCCTTCGGAAGACGTTTGGGACACTTGGTTTCCTATTTACTATTACTCGTCTTGATGTGTACTATCAACCCTTAAAGTTACTCCCATCATTTATGAAACACCCTGTATATATATCCGACCTAATCTGCATGATTACGGTTGCTTCTTTAGAGGGTTTGTAGCGAATAAATTCGAATTGATACGCCAAATTTTTTCCCAAGATGATTAAAAGAAGGTCGGATATAGATCCATCACAATTTCTCAAACTTCGGCTGGTGTTTTCCGTATTTTGTTCATTTCCAGAAGGACAATCTTTTTGCATTAAGCGATTTTCGTTTCGTTAAGAGAAAAAATACATGAAAATACGTAGCAGTTTGTCGGTACTATTTCTTGTATTATTTCGTGTTAACCGATATATCGTCTTAAGATTTCTCGTTAAACGTATTTCACTGTATAATTATATCAAAGAATTTTTAACAAAAAACTCCCATCATCAATTCATTGGATCATAGCTCCAAAAATAATGTGAATTTTTCGAAAATTTCAGTTCCACCCCGGTATAGATGTCCTAGCTATATATATATATTATAATAAAATGAAATAAAATAATAATAGTACAATATATATATATATATATATATAGGGAAAATATTATTAATATAGAAACATTTTTCTTAAACGGAGAATAGTTTGAAAATATGTCATTTTCTCTTTATGTTTTGCCCAAATATTGTATTTAAATAATTTTTCCTTGTAATAATATTTTTAAAACAAGTTAACATCTATTTTCTAATTCAACTGACAGTAAACTTAAGAAAATTGTTTTTATTTATTTCCTTTTTTAAAATCATGAATTCGAAAGAAGTCAGTCACGAAATCAAAATAAAATGTAACAATTTGTACTGACTTAGGTTGATATTAATAATGATAACAACTGTTTTTCTTAAACATAATAATTCAAATAAATCGAGAATAAGTAATGAATAGTTTTTTGAATTTCATAGCGTCGATATTGTCTTCTTTTTAAAAAATTCCATTCTATTTAATAAAGCAAAGAGATCTCTTTTGTAAAAATTTAAAATCTACATTTGGTACCATGCTTAAAAAAAACTGAATTAAGTAAAAGAATTAATTCCAATTGTTGCAAAAATTCTTTTAACTAAAATCGAAGTAAACCATTTACCATAATTGGATTTTGAAAATGAATTACTTTTCATCCGGGCTGTTATTTGAAAGTAATTCACCACTTTCACTTTTAAATTAACCAATTAATTTTTAATTACATCTAAATGAGCACAGATTTAAAGAAGACCTGAAAAGAGTGACATGAAAGAAACATCAAATGATTCCTCCCTCCATTTCCAAGTTATTCAAAGTATATTTTTTTAGTACTTTTAAAAGTTAAGAAAGAGTAATAATTAACGAACTGAAGTGTCAGCATTAATAAATTGAATTATCCTTTTGTTACATAAAATGCAAGTGGAGAGTCAGTTTCTATTTCTTTTTTAACATTTGTGATGTCTTAAGGATCAAAATTGTTTTTACGATGTCGGAAAAACTGAAGCCATTTTATTTTATTTATTTGTTTTTTAGTTTAAACTTGCATTGAATATAAATCTCAAAACAGCGGGAATTATTCGAACTTAAAAATTTTGAACAAATGGCAAAATAATGGGCATTTCTTATGTATCACTATTGTTTACTAAGAAAGGAATACATTGACAGATATGAGGTATGACACAAAAAGAAAAGGACACTTGTCGAATAAAACGTTGTACTTACAGAGTCAGTTCTCCGTTAAAATATCACTTTCAAAGTACTTCCGTTCAGCATTCACACGCATCTGCAATCGGTGCTGTCCTTGCTGGTAACAGTTCTGGAACGAAGTTTTTGGAAGTCCCTTCAGGAGATTTTCCGCTTTTGCCTGAACCTTTTCAGCTGAAGTAAAATCAGCAAAATTTAACCGTAGGAAATAAAAAAAGAACCGTCTTATATATAGTGGCAAATCAGGTGAAGAAGGAGGATGTCATATCACAGTAATGTTTTTGCTGCTGAAAACCTGCTTGATAGATAAGGCCATGAGAGCTGATGCATTGTCTTCGTGCAACAGCCATCCCTCACTCCCTAATTCTGGCCTTTTTTTCCTTTATTTTTTCATGAAGTCTTTTTAGTGCTTCAGTGTAGTGGTGTTGATTAACAATCGGACCTCTGATACCAATGAGAACCCACTCATATCATGAATTTTGGCTATAGTTTGGTCTAATTGCTAACCTTGGGAGCTCAACTGGTTCATAATCCTCCACACTGACCACATTCCCCCTGAAAACCTCTTATACAATTCAAAACATGTGCACTAGACAAAGTTTCATCTCCATAAGTCTTGGTAAATATTTGAAATATTTTTGTGTCTGATTTCTTAAATTGCACCATAACGTTGATGTTGATTTGACATGTTTCCGGCAGAATGCAGTTGTAACTGTTCACTCAACGATGCAGAACTTCCAACTGGCATGATTGAAAACGACGAAATTGGCCACATGGACACAGGAGGTGTGTTGGATGACGTCACCAAAACAGTTGTTGCCAACTCCACTCTTCTTTCATGCTACACACTTAGTCTCGTTTTTTGCGTCAGACCTTTTTTATTTGTATAAAAGTCTGGCTTGAGTAGAATTTTAAGATAAAAACATATTGGTATTGCAAGCCTCAATGAATCAATTATTTTTGCGTAATTAGCTATATTAACTAATATATCATCGTTTTTCTAGACTCTCTTTCTCTCTGTGACACACATACACTCAGCCCGGCGAAAGGAATCCCAAAAGTGCATTTTCACTTTGACCTTTCTACTCCTGTCGTTAAGGGGGATTTCATTCCAGATCATCTTAGGCTGTTAGCATTGGAGATCATTGATGGAATCCCAAGTGACGCCATTAAGATCTATACAGACGGCAGCAGACTAAGTGATAGACCAGGTAGTAGCATTTACATTGACAAATGTGGAGAGAGGTCTTCTTTTTGCCACCGTAACCCCGATTTTTCCTCCGTCTTTAAAAGTGAACTTACTGCAATAGAGCACGGTCTTGAGGCAGTTCTTAATGAACAAGACTTCGGAGACCTTTGGATCCTCTCTGATAGTCGCAGTTCTCTCCAACATCTTTATAACTGGATCACAGTCGGAGACAGGGCTGGCGTCTCCATACTTCAAAAACTTTCACAAATATCGGAGTCCCATGATGTTCATTTCCAGTGGATTCCATCCCATGTTAATATCTTTGGAAACGAGCAAGCGGATCTCCTGGCTAAAGAGGGTTGTAATGCTTCTCCACCTATCTCCACAACCCTCACCTACTCTGAACATCAATCTAGGGTTAAATCTGAAATTTTAAAGGAGTGGAGGACCCCACCCAACCATCACTGGTATGAAAGCAAACATCCAGGATCCTCATTCCTACTTAAATGTAGCCGTGCCTCTCAGACTGCAATCTCTAGATTGAAAAGTGGCCACATAAAGAGTCTTTCCTTTTGTGGAGGCAGGAAGACTTTTTCTCTTTGCACCAAGTGCAAGACTCAGCAAGCCTCTCCAGATCACATCTTGGACTGCTTGGGACTTTCGAGGGAAGACTTTTTTCCTCTCCCCTCCTGGTATTGGACTTCTTAAGGGTCAATGGTCTTTTGGGTCTTGTCGGACTCCGTCAGACAGACTGAGGATTAGCCACAACAACAACAACAACACACATACACACACACACACAAACGTGCGCGCGGCGGAGAATCGTTTTTTAATAACAGTTGTTGCCAACTCCACTCTTCTTTCATGCTACACACTTAGTCTCGTTTTTTGTCACACCTTTTTTTATTTGTATAAAAGTCTGGCTTGAGTAGAATTTTAAGATAAAAAAAATATTGGTATCGCAAGCCTCAATGAATCAATTAGTTTTGCGTAATTAGCTATATTAACTAATATATCATCGTTTTTTAGACTCTCTTTCTCTCTGTGACACACATACACACACACACAAACGTGCGCGCGGCGGAAAATCGTTTTTTAATAGAAAAAATAATTTAATTCTTGGTTTTTCTGTTTTTGGTATTGAGTTTAGAGTTTTTACAAGGTATTTAGTATTGGAAATTATCTTATAGTATTTGTGTATTAGTCTATCATTATGTTTATAATCTTAAGATATTTTTGAAATTTATTCTCACTCTGTTTTCTTTTCATCTCAGTTGTATATACAAATATAGGGGAAAATTGGCTTGCCATAAAACTGTGCGTATTCCTACAATCTTATCTCGTACGGTCAAGAGATCGTTATTATACTAATGTATTTTTAATTGACAAATTGTCCATTACATAGTTCCCGCTAAAATCCAAGCATTTTTTAAGTCTAGGCGCATGCTTTTGTATTTCGCCAGCATAGGAATTTTCCATTTGTTGATGAAACCCTTTTACATTTCATTTTTGGGGGAGTTTTGTCTTACGAGATATTAATTGAGTTTTTTTCTTGCACATACGTACATGATTTACTTCAACGCTTTGAAGAAGAGTATCAGATATCACATGAAAGCCCGTTGTTCCTTATTCGTCATGGATATCGGTCCAATCTTCATTTCATAACATCTAGTCGCAGAGGTGTAACGGAGAATATTGGGACCCTCTTGCAAAGTCAGGTTTTCGGCCCCAAGCCGAATCTTGCAAAGGTTTGAAAAACCATTACATAAGATAGGCTTTAGGCACCCTAGAACCCTCCCCCCCCTCTATTCGGGGGTGGTGGGGTGTACGTTACACCCCTGTCTGGTCGATTCATAATGAACCCATGTATGTGAGAAATATCTTAGTGAAACACCACTGGCCACTCACCTTTTGTATTTAGAAAACTTTTTAGGGGTGTGATTAGCTTTTGACAGGATCTTTAATCGAAGCAGCCATTGTAAGAACGTTTTATTTGAACCATATTTAGCACAATAATTGTGAATGAGTATGAGTTTGAAAGCGAATGTTTTAAAGTTTAAGTCGACATTTTCAACGAGTTCATCGTATCTTTTCTTTTCTCATGTTCCATTTTTATTTTTCGAAAACGCCTCGTAAAAAGCAATAACTCTCAACTTCAATGCAAAGTATAACAGAGCTATATTTATAATAATGTGTTCAATTATATAAGAACTTCATTTTCAAATGTTTCTAAATGTATTAATTACTTTGAGTTGAAAATATTATAAACCTGAATAGCTCACCAGCTTCTTATTATTAATTGTAACATTCGTTTGCTTGTTTAGAATGAAACCTGAATTATTCATTTATTTATGTCTAGACGGATACTTATTGTAATTAAGGTCAAGAAGAAAATAAAAATTTGTGAAGTAGCAATCTTTACTTTAAATTATTTAATTTCAAAAGTTAAATGTCTCAGCATTTGTAAGAAATAATTTTATTATCAATTATCCTTGGATATTGATTGATATGTACTTCCGGAACTTGATTTGTACTATATTGATATGTACTGTCGGAAGAATGGTGTTTTATCTCCTTATGCTTTAAATAAAATGTTTAGAGGCAAATTTTTTTTTTGTGATTTTAGGAGATTTGAAGAAAACGGATATTTTTCTTTTCAGAATATTAAAGTGAGGATTTTTGGTTATTCTTCTGCAGTACATAATTATTTTTTACTAAAATCTAAAGTGCATTTTGAATTTTGGAATACTTGTTACTATGAAATAAATATTTTTCAACTAAATGTTAATTGTTATTTTCGTTCTATGAGGTTATCATTGAGAAATTTATTTTCAAATGAAATGCTTGTAATTAACAACTTCTTTGCTTAAGAGTTTTTAAAACATGGAGAATTGAATGTCTAAGATCTGATGGATTAACACACTAATATTTAAGATTCTAATAACCAAAACATTTCAATCATAATACTAAAGAAAATGTTGGTGAATATATAATCTATTTAGTAAGAACTTGTACTAAGAGTCCATGCAAAAATAATATATCGATTAAAAACAATAGAATAATTTACTAAATTACAGTTAACGAACTAACTATTGGAGAACAAAGGGTTTTGCATCTTTGAGTTTTTTTTGGTTGTTTTTTCCTTTTATGATTTAAAAGTTCAAAGGTTAATGAAAAAAGTGCAGTGAATAGAATTAATTATACCCCTTAAGAATTCTAGCCATGAAGGGAGGAATTAAAATCTTTTCAGCTCATCCTTCAAACACCCACGCATAAAAGAGTTTTCTCTATTGCATTTTATTGAGGGTGTAGTTGATACAAATGTGTATTGACCACAGATGTATATATAAAGAACGGTGAATAAGCAGACCTTGACTTTTCTAAACCTTGCCTACTGAAACAAAGAGGCGGCGAGTTGTATTCTTAAATGCTGGTTTATTGAGGGACGGTTGGTGCGCCATGCTCCGTGGTTAAAGTCTACATAAATGTTGTCGAACTCAAAGGCTAACTTGGGCCAAACAAACAAGGTTTAACTATAAGTGGGTCGTGCAAAAATATTAATATTCATAGAAACGTTAGTTTATTTCGAATAATACATTATAATAAACATAAATAAAAGAACAAGAAACATTTATTGCTTATATCCTGAAACTTGACATCTCATCTCTGTTATTATTTTTCTTACTTAGGGAGGAATTTTGATATTTTATAATATACTGTGCAGATATACTGGTCGGGCCACGAGTTTGATACTCCTGATCTACAAAAATACAAATTTAAATTGTAAACAAAAAATGACTTCTAGTGCCATCTGCACACGCGGGTCGTAACAGAAAAGTATAGAAAATCGGAAAACTGGATATATTTTTAGGAAAGGCTCTGAAATGGGAAAGAGTATTTGTAGAAACAATGCAAACGTTTTGCCTAAAATACTGGGAACAAATATTTTCGTTTCTGAGGTTTTCCCAAAATAAAAATCTAATTTTTTCTTTCAATATAGTCTTTTTAGACAAATTCTAGCCAAGCGGTCAAGGCATCGGATCATGGCTAGCGTGTCATGAGTTCGAGCCAGTACCACTGAAGACCCGTGGTGTAGGGGAGAGATGCACGTTAAATCTGTCGAGAGTTCGAACGTCCTCCCTTTGGTGTGGTAGTTAGAAGAGGGGGTGCCAACTCAGGTGTCTTCCGCGTCACTTGACCATGGCTCAAAATTACACGATCCACCGCCAAAAGCCCTCGTGTAGTTGAATACTGCGACGTTAATATTCACTCACTACATAAATTCTTAAATGCATTTTATTTTTAGGAATTTGAATCACTGATTTTTGTAAAGCTTGAACATTAAGAATTTATTATAATTGATTTAATTACCCCTCGTATGTTAAATAATTGACTTAAGGTTAATAAATTTTAAATACAAGTGCAAAAGAGGCTTAATTCTTTTTTTATATATAATTCAGGAAAATTATTATACAAATTATTGCTGCAAGTTGTCACCTCATTTTTTCAGGTTTGATCCAAACAAGCTTCTGTTGTACACATATAAACATTATTTTAACATTTATTCATTTTATCAAAAGAAATTTAAAAAATAAATCTAAGAAAAATCTTCTCAAATCAAAATCAAAAATCCTCTCAAGTAGATTTTATTGTTCGTTACGTTTTTTAATGACTGCTTTTGTATAATCAAAACTTGAACATATAATAAACAAAGACGTTTATCAGTTCTTAGACTTTTCTATGTTCGCTTAAGATTTCCTTTAAGGATATAATAATTTTCAATTCGTTAAAATGTTTTAAGGGAATGAAAAAAATATGAAAGAAATATTTAATAAATTTATTTCGTGTTCCTTCCACAGGAAGGTCCTAATTTTTTAAATAAAGAAACTTAGTGATTGGTAGATTTTTAATTCTGTATATTATATAAAAACAATATTTCTATTTATGTAAAACTAATACATTTTATGTAATAAATATAAATTTCGGAAAATTACTTTTTATTGATTTTTGAAAAAAAACTCACTTCAATTATTCTAAAAGAATTCCAAATATAGAATTATTCTTTGGAGCAATTATTCTCATTAATAGATCGTAAATTGTTCCATTAAAATAAAACTGTGCGAAGAAAGTTTCTGAAAAAAATCATTTAATCATTTATGCCGAAGAAACTTTTTTCTTAGTTGACTCAATAAAAATAGTTAAGAAAACGTGAATTAATTAATGCTTGTTCTGGATATTAATTAAGTGTAGTTACATATAATATTCGGATAAGAGTAACAGTAAAAGGGATTGACAAAGAGAAACAGAATAATCAAATAATACTTAAAAATTATCTTAAATATGTAAAAGAAAATTTTTTTCCCTTTATTTTAATATTTTAGACAATGTGTCTGGTTCTATTTTGTTAAAATAAAACTTTTCTTCTAGAAAACAAAGAATATTTTTGCTAGGAAAGAAATTCTGCTATAAATTATGTATAACTGTAAAGTAAGAGTTTGTGACGGATCTATACACGACCTCTTACTAATAATCCTCTTGAGTATTCTTTAAGGGTCAGCCAAATTTATCAAACTTTTCCTAAGAAGAAAGCGTGATATGCAAATTAAGTCCATTATATATAGTTTTTTTTCTCGAGTTAAGAGAGTTAGTGGGTTAGATAACAGAAAGTTATAAGGTTAGAAGTTTAGTTAACTAGAGGTGACAAGAAAGACGCAAGGTGAAGATTACCATAAATGGTTAAAAAGTCCTTGTAAAAGATTATAGTCAGGAAGTGTTATAAATAAACTGAATTATTTAGAAGACTTCCGAAGTTCAGGTACTGTCACCTTCATATTACGTTGATATTGAAAGTATGAAAGTGGTCAAGTGGACATTAGCTACACATCTACTGTGTAAAGTAATATTAAGGTAGAAATATTATTATAAAGAGGTTTATTTAATGTATTATACCCAAACGCGACTCTCGTCCCCTCCCTCTGATGTCTGACTGGATCATCCTATTTGTAGTGTGCATCGATTTGTATTTCAGTCAATTAAAGTAATAAATAAAATAATTGGAAATTATCATGTCGAATCATCCTTCACTTCCTTACACAACTATAGCTGGGTCAAAGGGTAGAAGGGAATTAGGTTCGTTAGGCGTCGAAACATAAAGCAACGGGAGAGCAACGGGGATCATAATTTTGAACTTTGGTCAACTTACACGGACGACGCCTCAGCTGGTACCCTCTCTCCAAAGTTCCACACTACACCAAGGAGAGGATTTTAAACCTCGACCGATTTAACGTAGACCAGTCTCTCTAAACGATAGGCCCTTAAGGGCATCGGGCATAGATTCCGTGACAGACCGGTTATAGTTGGAGACTGTAACCGTTAATCTACCGAGACCAAACATGGTTGCAAACGAAAATTTAATGATATGAAATGGAAATGGAAAAGTAAATAAATAAAATTACAAAATAAAAAAGAAATTGCAAGATTTAAGCTAGATTAGAGAATGGCTTTTTCAAATGTAAGATTTATTTTTTAACTAATGTTTGTGTAGTCTCTTTTCCCTTCATACTATTAGTTCACTATACCCTATATATACATATGTTACCGTTAATGTGCATACATCAGTTATTTCATTGAATAAATAGGTATTTCATGAAATAACTAGAGAAGTCAGTCAGAAGTCAGTGAATCGTCTCAATACGATTCAAATGACAAAAATCGGACAAAAAATCAAATTAGCTTCTTAGCTTAAATTATTCTTTATATACTTTTCTATAATCTGACAAAAATTGAAAGTTCTAAACTTAAAAAACACAGAATTATGATAACTTTTGCCTTCGTTTTTATTCACATCCTGGCAAATCAAAATTTAAAATTACTCATAACGTTTTTAAAGATAAAATAACTAGTTTGTCCAATCGAAATGCTAAGGCCTTTTTTCTGTTGTGCCTAATGCTTTGAAATTTTTTTACCTATTGCTAATAGTACATGCATCAACAGTTGATATGCATTTTTGAATCAAAGCTATACTTATTTTTTAAAAAAATAATTGAACCCAGAATTTGTACATTTTTTAAGAAATTTTCAATAAGCATTCATTAAAAGAAGTATTGCATGAATACCAATCATGTTATAGCGAAACCCATAAGAACTTTTGTTATGCATAGTTTAACGTACTTGTAAATCAAATTTTATGTGTGTATGTAAACTTTTGTAGGAGGAGTAGGTATCATTTTAAAATAACTTCACAATTTTTTTTCCTTAAAAAATTAATCGGCTAGCTTTTTATGAAATTTTTAGCACAAAATCTGTTTTACATAGGAAGCAACCAAAAAATTTTGAAAATCTTTAAATTAAAATTATTTTCTTAAATTGTACCACGACCCCTTAAAATATATAATAGATGAAACCTTTCATACTTTATCTAGTTATTCTATGAAATATATAATTAGGTATTTTATAAAATAACTAAGGATAGACTGTTAAAGTGAAAAATGAACAATTTCAAATATATTTTATAAATTAATTGATCATAAATAGCTAAAATCTCTCTAAAAATACATTTTATTTATTTTGCGGATGAATAATTGATAAGAAAAAGAGAAAGAAGATAATATAATTTATTATTACTCATATTGCAAATATTAGTTAAACAGGAAGGGGAAAAAAAGAATATGCTGCAAAAGTAGATTATATTTATATAGTATTATCAACAAAAATACATGCTGGGAAGAAAAACTGTTACCTCGTGACACTTTAGAATGGACTGCTTATTATTTTTGAAACAAGCTCACTTTTTACCGGTACACTTTTTTCCCCTCAAACTACTTTTAAAAATCTTGTAATTCAACCTAATTAAACCTTATAATTCAATAATTTTATACATTTTAAATGACTTTCTATTTATTTCCTGAAATACCTGGTTATTCTATGAAATAACGGGTTTCACACTTTAACGGTGAGAGATGGGAGGCTCGTAACCACCCCAGGGTGTTCTCTCTCAAAATTGGGGTGTAACTGAACAATATCATACTGTCACCTTCATGTTTCTCAAAGCTAAGGCTAACGACAGGAGTAAAAATCTAGCCCTTAATCGCGATGAATTTCGTGGACCTTGATCTGGTGTTACTGTCGATCAGGTGGCATAAGCAACAACTCTTTAACGGTAACATATACCTATATACCTTGTTCAATTTTTCCATCGTTAATAAAATAATTTCCATTCTTCCTTTCAAGTTTAATTCCATTTTTTTAAACTTGAAGTGAGAGACACTTGATGTTCACACAGTTTTGTTTTTCAAATATTAATTCATTTTACTTAAATTTTATTTTTTTATCTTAAATTTACTCTTCATTATTTCTGTCGAAGTTACAACTGATTGCAAGAAATGGCGCCAGTACGTTTTTCTGACGAAGTGGAATTGGCTTAAACATTTTTTTAAAATACATATTTCTTGTTAAATAAAATGTCAGTGATTCCAATTAAATGTTTCGCACATCACAATGTATCATTACACAAATCTTCGAAAGGAGAGTTTGGTCCAAATTGCATAAAAGTTCCAAAAACTAATTGCCAACAAATTTTTCATGTATATGGAAGAAACTTTTGATATATATTATTTATGTTTGGGACAATTAGCCTAATTGCCTACAATTTTGACGAACAATTTCTTTTTTCTAAGCATCTAAAAATCATTAAACAAATGAGGAACAGAAGATTTTAAAAATAAATTCAAACAGAATACATGTATCCCATTGAATGGATGTAATTGCCCGTTATTTATTGATTTTTCAATAATTACACTTTCAGACACGTAGACCTTTTAGAATGAAATATTTGTGTCTATGCATAGATTAAATAAATAAACATATATTCTTCCATTTTTGTCTTTAGTAAACATCAATGTTTTTCTTACGACGGCAAAAAAAGAAACACGGTAACATCAATCTAGTAGATTAATGTCTTTTATTTATAGTTTGTATGAATAAAATTGTGTAGTAATCATTTTTCTTCACTAAATCAGTTTCACTACTCAAATGAACTAATATTTTTCTGTAGAGAAATTTTTATCTGAAATATTATTTGTTGGTATTGGAGAAAAACACACCATCTCCTTATTTGAAAGAAATACATCATTATCTTATTTCAATTTTGTTACACAAAATAAAGATAACTGCCTACCTTCTTGCTGGGAATCCCACGATTTCTACGAGCATCATAGATGTAGCAAATTTTGCGCAACCCGCAATTTTCACGGGCATCATAGATGTTGCAAAATTTGCGCAACCCGCTATTTCCGCAAGTATACATTTCTCCCGACTACTTAGCTGTGCAACCCAAACTCTTCCTATTTATGTTTTCATTTATGTTTTTATGATTACATATATTTTTATGATCTAATTCTGTATTTTAAAATAAAAATTGTTTTGCTAAAATGTTTTGTATATTTTTACACTAAAATGAAGATTTAATGAATTAAAATGAAGAAACGCGCAATTTTTGTGAACCTACTTTGATAAAATAAATAAGCAGCGAGAGGGTTAAGCTCTCATTGCAAAGTTTGAATGATTAAATTGTGTAACTGAAAAAAAAAGAGATATTCATTAATCAGATGAAGCCTCGTGGCTGAGTGGTAACGAATCGCACTTCCATGCCACCGGTCGGTTGTACAATCCCTAGGTTGGGCAAGGTCGACTCAGACTTTCATCCCCTCAGTGGGTCAATAAATGAGCTCCAAGCACTGGGGGTTTTGCTTCAGACTGATCACCTGACTGAAACTTCTGCTCATCCACCTCAGTGCCCAAGGTCATGAAAACTGAGATGGGCAGTTCAGGCCTTGGATTGTTGTGTCAAAAAAGACGATTTTTTTAGAATTTGTAAAACAGATAATTTTCGTTTGTACCATAAGAATTCTTAAGAATATGTGTTATGCTAGAGAATCTCAAATTAAAATTTCAAGCAATGTAATAGCACTTTATTTTAATATTCTCTACTGAAAGTTTATTAAATTGTCATGTGCTTCTAAATATTCAAATAGCATCCAATTAAAGAGCAAAAACAGTACGTTCTTGAACTGTTAAAAAGCGATATACCTCTCATTGAAAAAAGATCAAAATAACGACGTTATTTATGACGTTTTCTTTCCATAAATCTTTACAGGATCATTAAAAATTATTCACTGTTTAAACATTTGTGGCTTCGTCTACAAGTGTCTAAGCGAATTATGACTCAATTATTTTAGACAAAGGGATAAATGTTATATATTTCATTATACAACATAAAAAAAACTTATATAATTCAGAATATAAATATAATACGTGTATAAAATGATAACTGATTTAAACGTTTAAATAATATCCTTGAGAATATTTATTTGCAACGCGTGGAAAACTGCTTGGAATTGAAATATCTTAAATGTCAAAGAAATTATAATTCTCAGAAAGTGAGTAAAATTTATAATGCTTTACTTTTCATAAATCTGACAAGTGCAATTAAATGTACTTTTTTAAAATTTCTGAACCCTTATTAAAACGTGCTCTGCCTGAATAAATTTTTAAATAATGTAACTCAATTTATTAAGTGATAACTGTTTTTTGAAGCATTCGTATTACGCAAATTTTGCTACTTTCTATAAATTAAAATATTTTGTAACGCTTTTGCTATACATAAACTTTAGATTCAAGTATATTATGCTTTTTAAAAGTAGATTGTGATTGTTATTTTAGTTAATTAAATTTAATTGATGAAGAATACGTTTGTTAAAAAAAAGTGTATCAACATCAAGTGTTACCCACTACAAGTTAAAAAAAATATATTTGAAACCAAGAAAAAATTCATTAGAAAAACTCACGGGTGACATCTATTGGTGCTAGTTTGAACTTCATCAGAAAAAACGCAGAAAAATTAAAAATTAAAAAATAAAAATAAATTAATGAAATAATATTTGAAAAAACTGTATTAACATCAAGTGTTATCCACTACAAGTTTTAAAAAACGTATTTGAACTGGAGTGTATTAATAAAAAATATTTTATTAATGATTAAAATTTTTGAAGAATATATATATATATATATATACAGAGAGAGAGAGAGGGGGGGGAGAAAACTAATAGTAGGAATTGAAAAATGAATTATGGTTTGTCGATAGAAATTTTTCACACACACACAGAATTCTTCAGTAATTGTCATACAACAGAAGCTATAATGCATATTTATGTTACATAACCGTTAAAAAACAAAAATTGTGTGTGTGTTTGCACGCTCTGATTAATTTTTCTTTTCAGGGGAATTATAAATTATTTTTTACCGACATATTGACTCTAACGACTGTTACTTTGAGGGAACGAAACGAAATTTGAAATGCAAGTATTGTGAGATATGCGATCAATGGTTTTGTCCATCTCTCACAATTACAGTTACGAAATATTCCAATTTCCATCAGCAGCACCTATTTTTGTCATTGATTCATGCTTCTCAGAATAAAAAATTAAAATAGCTTAGGAGCAATATTAACAGCATGAAAAGTGGTGAAGTTGGGCAGAAACTAAGAATGTAGAAATAGTTGGTAGGACCCAGAGAAGCAATAGCAAAGCAAATGCAGTGAAATATGTTTAACGGGGTGTTTCTCAAATTGTGCGCACCCCGAGGGGGCGTAAAAACCCTTCAAGGGGGGGGTGCTAGAATATGGAAAAATCGGGAAAAAAAGATTATTTTAAGAGTTATTAGCTTACTGAAAGGAAGTAAAACAAAATACATTCTGATATAATTTTAAAAAAAACAAATTTACCCTGATATAATACACTTACAAATGTATCAGTACTGCACAATGTGGTTTATAATTACATTAAGAGTACTAAGTTGAGAACAAGTCTAACAATTACCAATGATCCTATGGTCATGCCATAAAATTATATACAAAACTTAAGACTTATCTTGATAACTTTTACGGTTTATAATGAAAGTCGTATTCTAATTTACGTAAAAGTATATCATTATTGAACTCAATACATTGTTATTGTATCGAGGGGGGTTTGATCAAAATTCTGATTGAAAGTTGAATCGCAAGTATAGAAAGTTTGAGAAACACTGGTTTAACTCAAAAACGCTCATGACGAAATATCGGTTAAAACGAAATAATACAACAGTCCCTACAAAACACTATGTATTTTCATGTATTGTTTCATTTAATACGAAACGAATATCGCTTAACACGTAAAGATTACTCTTCTAGAGAGAATGAAAGTTTCTATATTATTGGACTGCCCGAATGTATCATCGGAAGGATTCGTCCCAGTATGTGATGATAATGCGTGTACAGCTTCAACTATGGTAGACAAAGAGATTTTTCTTGCAACATCTCTATCACGAAAAAATATTTCAGTTTCCCTCAGTTTCGTGTTAAACGATCCTCACTGTATTTTTATGTCTCACAAATTTATAACGTGCCTTCTTCACATGATTGAATGATACATGTAGCAGATTGTATACAGCACATTGGAATGGTATATGACTTTTATGTGCCATGTAAAGCTGTATCTATTAAATTTTATTTTACGATAAAATCTCTCTACAAAGTTTTGGATTTATTGCGCAAACTTTGGTTTTCAAGTATCCCTACAAGCAGGAATCCATTGGTGGGAGATCGATAACCTTAGCGAAATCGAGACTATTAAATGATGAGGAAATTTTTCCACTTAAGTGAATTGTTGAGAAACATTTGGTAGAACATACAGTATGGGGAACAATGCCGTTTTAAATTCACGCGATGTCAGAGGTAATACCTCGCTGTTAATAATTGGGAATGAAGTAACTAATTCAAAAAGATCAATCGAAACAATATATAGACCATTGGTTATATTCTTTTTTTAAAAAAAGAGCACAAAAATGAAAATGTTTGTTATACCATGACACACGCATCGTGCTAATTTGAATCTCAATACATATTTAAATCTGAGAATTCACTTAAGTTAGCCGACCATCCTAAAATTGTGAATTTTGTCAAAAAATTACAAATTTTTTATGATTTTATTTAAAAGGCCATCTTATTATCTTTATAAAAATACCTAGTTTAATTTTTTCCATTCTCTGGAACAAAAAATATAAGTGTTTTAGTAAAAGTCGATGCCGCTATTTTTAGCAAGATGTCATACTTTAAAATGCGCTTTACTCGAAATGTTTGTTTTTTAAAGGTTCAAACGGGGACAGAGATTGCTCAAAAAGTTTTGAACATAATTAACTGAAATTTCTTGTGTATGTTCTGTAAAATAGTAAGAGTGCTTTGACCTTCAGATTTATCAATCACTGCTCTATTATAAAATTTACAGTTCCTTATGGAAATATAATCTTTATTTTTTTAAGCAATTTCATATAATAACTAAGATAAAGGGCTCTAATTTTTGTAAAAATTAAAATACCTCTTATCCTGAAGTTCCTTTAAAAATGAACTGCAAATAACAGATCAAATCTGAAAGATTAAAAATTTGTTGATAAACTTTTTGCTCTGAATGGTACCCGTTAATGTAATTTTTTTTGTAAATTTTTACCAGTTTTTTCACATTTTATTAATAATAATTTCTTTTTCTGTTCTTATTTCTAGCATATTTTTGTCTTAATATGCGTACTAAATAAATCTAAAACCCATAAAAACATCTCCATATCTCCATTTTGTTTTTAAAAAAAGTTGTTGCAAGTAATCGGATACACCGTACCTATTCAACAAGAAATATTCTTCGTCTCTCCATCTTTTGAAACTCTTTACGAGAAGCATTCTCTTTCGGTTTTTTCGAATAGTTGTTTGTAGCCATCCAGGCTGCCAAGGCTAATTTTCTTTTCATTAGAAAATATAATTTTTTCCCCACTTATCATTGAAATGCATAGCAATTTTAGCCTATTTCAGTCTTTCTTTTCGTAGTATTTCAATGACTTGGTGACTTCTTCATTTTCATACATTTATATAGTATCTGATTTTAAACTATTCTAGAATGCAACATATGCAGCTATTTTACAGAAACATTTCGAAACTTTATGAATCAAAGGACTGTTTTTTAGTTAAAACATTTGTCAATCACCCCGTGGTGTCAAAATTCTTCTTCGTTAAAATCCTTTTACCTTGTTTCAATCATTCAGATTTTACAGTGAGCTTATAAAAATAAATTTTTACTTTGTTATCGTGCCTTTTCAAGCCATTTCATTAACTTACTTAAAAAATACTTCTTTTTGTTTGAGTTTAAAACCGCCTTCCGTAGAGAGAACTCGATTTTATGCTATTTTCATTTAAACCTTAGCAAAACTCTATCATTACGCTGTAATTAAAGTGAGCTTAACGAAGAGATTTTCGGATGCCTTGGTGAAAGGGAAAAGAAGCCTTAGACTATAATATTGTTGACCCAGGATAGATCTGAAGAGTGCTCTCCCTTCCCATCATACTCACATAAGTGTTTAATTGTTTGTCTAGAGAATTTAAGCTAGACAATTAATTTTGATTTTCCCTTCGGTTTATAATCTTGATTGATATTAAATTGATTGAACAAAACAAAAATGATTATTTTTATGACGATATCTGTTTTTTGGTGTCCCAAACTTCACCTGCGACTTTAGAGAGAGAGAGAGAGAGTATATAGTGACAACTTCTCACCAGAAAACTCTATTTTACAACGTCTAATAAACGGTTGATATCATAATCAACATCTGCAACTTTGATGCACAAATAAGGCTTTCACGAAATACTAACACACATTTTTTACAGTAATGTTGATTTGACGTATAATTGCATATTTTCTAAGTTAGTCTTTTAATTTTTAATGAAAAGTAATTTACAACTTAATCATTCTTTAAGAAAAGAGGAGTAGACTTTAATAAACTTTAAGTTAATTTTTAAATTACGATTCGTGCAGAAAATACTTCTTGGCTAATTTTGCATAAACTAAACTAAACTCATTGACGCAACAGCCCATGAGAGCTGAGCTCTACTGTGCCCATCTCTATTTTCATGATCTTAGGCCCTGAGGTGTATGAGTATATGTTCCGGTCAAGTCTGACACAAGCCCCCAGTGTTTAGTTCCCAAGTAAGATTGGTACTGTTTACAATTTTACCTACAGACGCTAAAAATGTGCCTATTATATCTTTTTCAGAAATGCATGACCCTATTAGTTACCTTGTAATTCCACAATCAGCTGTAATTGAACCAGAATTTGAATAAATCTGCACTTCAGTGATAATTTAATGATGCCTCCCCATCTAATAGTTAAAATAATGTATTCTGGGCTACTTAAATCCTCAATAAACATAAATGTTACCGTTATTTTCATTGCTTATATTTATATTACTAATTAAGTAAAAAAAAAAAAATCTAAACAAAAGAGATTTAAATAAATATTCTACCAGAAAAATTATATTTGTGTCATATTAATTAACTATCTAAAAACTTTCGAATCTTTAAAATACTGAAGATGGGAAGATGTAAAAAAAAACTGTACAAAAACGTAATTCACTTACCGTAACGATTTTTTCATTTGATGCTATATTTAAAAAAATAAAACTTATGAATAATTAAAATGTCAGCTTTGAGCACCTTGTAATATACATTAATGTTTAAGAATTTTTTTTTTGCTCTTCAATGTAATGTTTTTTAAAAATAATATCATTGTATAGCGAAAATATTCATTAATTTTAGATACTATGATACTATACTGTATTAGAAATTCTTGTGACGGAAAAAAATTATTAATCTCAATAATCAAATATCTGCTTGAATAATAGTTCAATAAAAATGTACTAGCAGACTTGTATTGATTATAATATTAAAAAAAAGTTAAAAGATTCGAAGTTATTTTTAATACTTCTTTATTGAAGTTAATTTTTGTCTGATAGATGATTAAAGTCCCTGCTTTCAATTTTAATGACTAGAAACTTGAATGATTTTATTCTCTTCATTTATGTTGGATTATTAATTCATTAGCTATAATTCCACAGTTACATTTTGCTCTGCAGTATATGAGCACACCTTTTGATTTAAATAATAACAGACTTTTGCAATTTTAAGCGGTATTTTGAGATGTTTGTACAGTTTATTATTTCTTATAAAGTTATTATTAATGCTTATGTTAGTAAAAATAAGAAAATCTGTAAATTGATATTTTTTTTGTTACTTTTGTTTCACGCACACTAAAGCTCTTTTCTGCTAAGAAAAATGGAGTAGATTTTGGAGATCCAATGTTGTGAAATCATATTTTTGAATTAATTGGTTATTCCGAATGATGCAAAATTAATTTCTATCGGGGAAATGGAAAGTGGAATTAATGATTAATTTATAATAATGAGAGAGGATTGAGAGAATTTAATGCATTATTAATTATCTTTAAATGGAAAATTTCAATTTTTTTGGTTTATTTTTATTACAAAATTTATTATTACACTTCTCTTCAATGTTTGTATCATGAATTAATGCATTTATTACTGTACTTAATATTTTACTTTCTGTTTCAGTTAAAAAAACAAGAGCAATCGAAAATCCCTTTGAGGAAATTAAATTGGAATTCAGATGGTTTTATTTGAAATAATTGTAATAATATAAGGGATGTTAATTTATTATTTTAAAATATAAAACCATCTTAATGTGTTTCTAGATATTCGTAGATGTATTTGAAAATAATTAAATGAATATATTAATTCCTTATATATGCATAATATATTTTTTTCTTGATTCGTTTAACAAATGGAATCATTACCATACAAGTGTAACACAAAAATCCAACTTATGTTGCACATAATATAACTTTCCTACTAATTTTTTATACAAAAAATACGTGTCTAAGTTCATATATTTACATCAGCGTAACTAACAGTCACCACATGGTTGGGTTAACTGAACTGTAATGGAACTAAAATATTGTTTTAAATAAAAAAAAAGTATTAGTTAAGACTAATTTAAAAAAAAAATCTTTTATTACTTATTTAATCTGAAACAGTCCAAAAGTAAAAATACACGTTTGGTGTAACCATTGCAGTAATCTATGTTCAAATACATGTGAAACGGTTTCAAGTATTTTCTATGATCCAAATATGTGGTCGTTTTTATTCATGTATCACCGTGTTTGTACGCAAACAGTCATGTTGATTTTTTTTTATAAAAATGTAGTTTTTTTTTACATTAAATTCGTTTCGGGTGTGAAATATTGAGAAAAATAAACGTTTACTACGTAAACATTACACGTAACATGTTTACATGTAATGTATACACTTATTCAGCTGAAATATTTAATCACATTTTTGAACAACCGTCTCGTACTCTCGATTCGTTAACGTTTCTGAAATGTTCTCCAGAAAAGTAAGAAAGAAATGACTTCAGTGACCTTCCATCATATACTAGAAATTCTGTTAAGAATAAATTTATGGTGAATGGTTTCTTTCATTTTTACCGTTATACAATGATATAAGAGTATTTATTCGATTCAAAGTATGTCTTTTAAATGAAGTAAATGTCCTTGAGTATGGATAATAGAAATGAAGCTCAAGTATTATATACTACATTATTCATTGTATTATGTCTTAAAAATACAATGTTTAAATTTTCGCATTGAAGTCACCACACCATTAATTTTTAATAGTGTGGTGACTCCAATCGTAGTGAGACGTGAGCCATTTCATCCGAGTTAATTTCCGAAACATTGCTACCCCCCATAGCACGAAAATCAATATAGCTTGTTTGAAAGTTAGATAAATTGCATGTGTTTTATCTGTTACATAATTATTTTTATCCAATGTCCATTTCTGACATTTCGGTCATATGTTGACGAACTTCCCAATACAATGTAGAGCAATGGAAAAATTTAGGTACAGTTAATTGCATTGACAGAAATACAATTTAAAACAGCAATGAGTCGAACAGTCAAGGTGATTCCTGGTCAGGGATGAGTCATGGTCACAAAGTTAGCTGGAATCTGAGAATCTGCCAATCCCATTCTATACATTTAATCTTGAAACGAACCTACTTCCCGTCTATCCTGTGACACAGCTAAAGGTGTGGAAGGAAGTAAAGGATCGTCCGACATGATAAATTCTAATAATTTTATTTATCACTTTAATCGACTCAAACACAAATGAATTTAAATCAATCAATCACAATAAATAGCATGACCCAGTCAGACAACAGTGGTAAGAGACGAGAGTCGCGTTTGGGGAGAATACATTAAATAAACCTCTTTGTAATAAAGGTTCTTCCACAATATTACTTTACACAGTAAATGTGTACTTAAGATCAACTTTAAGCTTTATAACTCTTTAATACTTTAAATATCAACATAATTGGAAGCTGACAGTACATGAACTTCTGCAGTCTTCTAGTCAATTCTATTTATCTGTAACACTTCCTGACTATAATCTTTTACAAGCCCATTTTAACCATTTATGGTAATCTTCACCTTGTATCTTTCTTGTCACCTCTAGTCAACTAAACTTCTATCCTTCTAACTTTCTGTTATCTATTCTCTTCACTTCTAATTCACTCGCCTTTTTTACTCGCTAAATAAAAATATACATAATAAACTTAATTTGCATATCATGTTTCCTTCTTAGGTGAAGATTGGTAAATTTTGCTAACCCGGAAGAATACCCAAGAGGCTTGTTTGTAGAAGGTCGCGTATAGTTCCGTCACAATCTTGCAAAAAGTTTAGCCAGTTTCAAGTCTAAAAATGACCATGCTGACCACTCTAGGAAAGGAACCATTAAATTCTTATTGACTTATTCAGAAATGAGCTTCATCTGTATCCCGAATCTTTCTCTATGTACAATGTGGACCGGTTTGATTTAATAATACAATGCATAAAATATTTTACCTACCACAATGACAAAGGGAATTCTGGTTGCATTCATTGTTGACCAACAAATTTTCTGTCTCATTTCCACATATCCCTCAATTGATTGGTATCCATTATAATGCAATGCAGTTCTTTATGTTCAAAAGTTTATCTATTTTTTTCCTGAAAAACATAGAGGTTCTGCAGTCACAGAGAGAGGTAGCTAAGGCAAAAATACTGAAACTGTGGGGTGTGACTCCCACATGTGTGCACGAGCATCTCAAAAAGTCGAAAATATATATACAGTCGAATCTTGCTTATGCGAACCTCTCGCTAATTCGAAGTATATGCTCAACTCCCAAGAAAAACTCTTGATATTTTGAATTAAAACAATACGTTTTGGTGCACTCAATATTTCGAAGTAAAATCTGTGGCTGGCCAGACTACAACACGCAATACTTCGAAGTTATCTAAAAAAACTAGACAATTCGAACACTTACTATCTAGTGTCCTATAGTAAACAGGTTGGAGCTTACATGTTTTGTGTCGTATTGTCTCTTCGTGTCCTCCCTGTAATGTAGCTCCTTTGATGACCATCTGTCTGCTATCACTTTTTGTGTTTCTGGGTTCCTCAGGCGAAAAGACACTTTTACTGATTTTTTTCTACAAGTGGAGAGTTCTGGCCGTACTTATTGTCAGTCGTCCATATCTTTCGTTGAACACGCAGCCTTGCTACTCATGTGTTCAACAAGGATGGTTCGCTATTGTGATGCGTAGGATTGTGTTTTTAGCGTTGGACTGACAAAACTATTTATGGCTCATCTGTGTGACTTATAGCATGTGGCACCAAATGGGTGGCTCTTGACCCGCCTTTGAAGAACCAATGGTGTTGGGGATAGTGTCTGAGGGAACTGGGTGTGAAACGATTTCATTTCCAATGAAGAATGGAAGATATTTGATGGGGCGTGAAAGAGAATTATTATATAAATGTATTATTTTAATACATGACTTTTAACTTCTGCATACAATTTACACTATATAATATGTACTTTTTAAAAATATTTTTAAGTACTTTTATAGATGAGTACACAATTGTTGTTTTATTAGATAGTTTAAAATTTAAATGTGTTAGAAAATAATTCAGAAGTTTTTTCTTGCCCTCGTGATAATTCGAACTCTTGATAATTCGAAGTTTTTCATTGGTCCCTTCAACTTCGAATTATCAAGAGTCGACTGTATATATATATATATATATTAATTTACTGAAGGAAATCAAAACAAAATACATCATGACATAAAATATAAAATAAACATTTACACTGACAAAATATGTTTATAAATGTATCAGTACTGTACAATATGTATTTGATAGTTAATTTATCAATACTAAATTAAGAAAAAGTTTAATAATTACTAGTCTCCCCATGGGCTTGTTTTGTAGCGCAAAATTTTTCAAAGGAAGTTTTAATATTAGAAACTGACACTCTAAATTCTTTTTTTATATTTAGCTAAGAACTATAAGGATGTTTGAAGAAATAAATATTTAACTTGATTAAAAATTATTTTGGATGTGTTAAAATTTAAAAATTCAAAATGAAAGTTAAAGCAATACAGTAGAACCTGGTTTTGTGGCGTCCTTTTTTATGTGCTTTTGTTTTTGTGCGATTTTATTTTTGTGTGATTTTTTCTGTGCGATTCTTTTTTTTAATGTGGCACGTGAATTTCAATGACTTTGGCGCCACTGTAATATTTTCTATCAATGTGCCAGCAACGAGGAGAATGTTAGGGCCTCCCTGAAATGTCAGGTTTTGCTTTGAATATTTTATAAAATGGGTAGATACGTACTTGGTGTTAGTCAGGCTTTGAGCTCTCTAGAGTCCTAGGATACCCACCCCGAAACGCGGGTTGCGAGGATGTATGCTACGCCACTGCGGTATACATATATACACTTCAAGACGCTTTGCTCATTTTCTATAAACAGTCTCCTGACAATGCACGCTCACTTGCTGTCACTCAACGTGGCAACAGCCCACGCTTGATTGAAGATGAAATTTTTCAATGACAGTGACACTGACAGAGACGACAAAGAAGAACCAGATTCTTTGAGATTTGATGCAATATATGCAGGAATACAGCTTTCCAACAAATTGGAAAAGCATTTTCTTAAAATAGATATCAATTCTAAAAGAAGTATGAAATCCCTTTCCCCCTCTCGAAAAAAACGCTTCTGTCATGCATATCTATTTATCATGACATTTACAAGCAACTGATAATTGACCTTCGTCTCAAAAACTTATCTCTTATTTTATGGTCATAAAAAATAAATCAATTTAAATTGCATCCTCAAGTGACGAAAGCGATTTTGATCTTATTCATCACAGGATGATGAGCGCTTTGGATTATGATGAGTACAGTGAATTATTCATGTGCATTTTGAAAACTTTTCCATGTTATGCAATGATAAAATAATGCTTTAAAAACGTTTTCTCTTGTAATTTAATTATTTATTTTGTTATGGAAGCATTTCTCATAAATTT